>SJXQ01000102.1:0-74335 GCA_006408695.1 Aepyceros melampus | reverse complement strand
ATTGACTTGGGGACAGTGTCCCCATGCGTTTGGGAGAGTGACAGTGCTGATGCTTCACAATTGAGTAAATGAAGACTTGTGAGCACTTTCAGGGTGAAGGGACTACCTTTCCCTTGACATCTCTTACCCACGTAGAGGGAGATCTGTTAAAATAACACCTTGAATCTCTGTCTATTCTCTGCCTTTCTTCTTCCCTTCAGAGGAAGGAAATGACTTATCTGGTCAGTGGAGCTGGAGACAGAATTGAGCCTACTTAGCTCAGGTCCTTCCTCTTTCCTTTCCTTTGGGTTTGACAGCCTTCAGAGAGCACACGTTCTGTTCTGGGCTTTCACGAAGAAGCCTCTGAGGGTGCAGCTGTGCCCATGACTGGTTGGATACACCCACAAGGAATTAGGCAGATGGAGTTAATGAGTCCTGTCATCTGAACACCTAAGCCATATACGTTCTTTCTTTATCAATAATAAACAGGCACGTGTTCTCCATCTGCCTGACCCCTATGTCTGTATCTGATTAGTGTCAAATTTGGGTAAGGAATGAAGACATCATTTATTGAGTTCCTTCAGACCTCACTTTTGGAATCATGACATCTCCTAATAGTATATTTTGTTAATATTTTAAAGCAAATGTCTTATTATTCAATTGTAATGTATTTCTAAAATCTCTAAGGTCAACTAGGCATAAGATACTTTAGGAAGTTTAAAGAAAAGATCTGGTTTTGAAAAAGACACAGCAACATAGAATCAAATGGCATTATCTTTGAAGTTGTCTATCCCAATGCATTTTTTCACTTTTTCTTACTGGTTAAAGAAACTAAGACTGAGAGAGAGAATAAGATACTAGCTTAGGTCGTACAGCTGATTTGTGGCAGAATCATTTCCTTTTTCCTTCTATAACCTTGACATGAACTGAGTTTATACCTGTAGTTGAATTAGATCAAAAATAAATGTTTACCAAAGTCCTATAAATCTAGGAACTGCTTTTAAAACAAATCACCTAATTTAGCTCACTCTTCCAATCAGGTACACTCTGTTGTTTATGATACCTTCTTTATCCTTTTGAGAATAATAATTTTTTCTCTACTTTCTTTATTTCACTTGATAAATACTGATCTCTTTCTGTGTTTTTGCTGGAGCTTGAAATTAATATAGTTTTCCTTACCAGTATTACCTATTATATGAACATAATGATGGCTGTAGGGCTTAAATAATGTTGAAGAGTAGTAAAGGGGTAGATTGCATTGTTAAGAAGAGCGTTCCATTTAACAGATGCATATGATTAGGTTGGAGAGACAAAGAATGGTTTGGTCACAACAGCAGTCTCGCCACTTTACAATCCTTGGGGCACCAACATTTGCTTCAGTGCCTGCAAGAACCTTGCTACTGGTTCTCCCTCATTCCCCATGTCTTTTTGTAACAGAATGTGTAGTTTGTTTTTATCCCTTTGTGTGCATATGATACTACTCCCTCAAGTTAGATTTTAGAGTTAATTAATACTTTGAGTTAGATTGAAAGATGAATATATTGAAATACAGGAAAAGTGGCTTGCCCAGAGTTGATTTCCATTAATAGGAGAAATAAGACTTGAACGCTTAACTCTTAATTTTGGCATAAAGAAAGAATTTTTTTCTTTTGCATATAAGCCTAATATAAATTCATTTAGAAACTTGCAGCAATAGAAATGTAAAAAATAAAAAAAATTGTGTATAATTATGAATTTCAGAGATATTGCCCTTTGGTATTTATCTCTCCAGTAATCTCCCTCTGCTTATTTAATCCTGTCACCCTAAAGATTTATCCTAGTTAATGTAAATACCTGTGCATGACTTTTTAAACTATCAATTTGATAATACATTTCAGAGATATGTCTTATTATATTTAAATATCCACCTGTTGCTTAGCATGTTTGTCCAGTCAAGATTTTTTCTTTGTTATCTGTTTTTTTCTTTTTTTCTGGCAATTAAAACACCACTGAGTATTTGCATTATGCTTATTTTATGTATTTTATTTATCTGGAATGTATTATTGTGAAGGTTGTAGAGTGGAGTTTCAGCTTTGTATTTTCCAAGTTAGTAACTTAATACTTTCCCAGTGGTACCTACTGAATTGCCTGTGTTTTTTTCCTCCACACTGATGCATTGATGCAGGTATTCAGAGTTTTATACTTGCAGATACACTTTAGAATTATTGTATCAATTTCATATTTTCCACCCCCCTTGGGATTGTATTAAATTTATAGGTTTCATTTAGGGAAGAAACTGACATCTTTACAATGTAGTCTTCCTATTTAAGAAGAAGATGATATCTCTACCTTTATGTGAGTCTTCTTTATCTTCCCTCAGCAGTTTTATAGTTTTCTTCATTATAGTGTCTGCACATTTTTATTGCTTATTTCATTTTTTGGTTATTGTTACTGTTAGATTTATATAATTTACTTATATTTACATTTGACAGTGTTAGAGATTCTGTATTTTTTAGGCATTTGGGATTTTCAAACAGTACAATAACATACCTTAAAATAGTTTTTTTTCAATTTTGTCAATATTTATACTTTGATTTTATTCTTATTTTTAATTGCATTAGTTAGCTATTATAATGTGAATGATCATATTGTTTACAAGTATTTGCCTTCTTTATAATTTTGATAGAAATAGTTTTATTATAGTTTTATTATTTAATGTGATGACTGTGCCAAATATGTCAACTAAGTATATGACTTATAAACCTTGTAATATGGAAGTTCTACTTTCATTTAAAACATAGATAATTATGTGTGTATATACTTATATGTATGTATACACTATATATACACTATGTATGTATGCATGTATATAGGCATGTCTATGTGTTTTTGGTGGCTCAGAGGTTAAAGTGTCTGCCTGCAATGCAGGAGACCTGGGTTCAATCCCTGGGTTGGGGAGATCCCCTGGAGAAGGAAATGGCAACCCACTCCAGTATTCTTGCCTGGAGAATCCCATGGACGGAGGAGCCTGGTGGGCTACAGTCCACGGGGTCACAAAGAGTCAGACACGACTGAGCGACTTCACTTCACTTCACTCCACATGTGTTTTTGTATATATACATATATGCACATAAATATATGTGTGTCTATCCTTTTAAAACAAATTCTGATTGCCATTAAATAATTCTTCATGTTCTGTGATTATAATGGCTTTTTATTTCGTGAGTATAATATAGATAAATAGAAATGTGTGGGTTGTGGTAGAATGACCTCTAATAGTATACCACATATATTTCTCACTGTCATGTTTTGCTGCTAAAATTCAGACTGAAAAGATTTCTTTTTAAATTAATGAGTACATCTTATAGTAAAGACTTATTCATTAATTTAAATTAATGGAGTGAATTATTCAGAAAACCACATCTTGAATATGTTGTAGGAAAGTTGAGGTCTGTATGGGCAGGGTAATGGGACAGTTATAATGTAGAAGATTCTCTTACCTCTTTCTTGGAAGCTGAGGGTGAAAGGAGAATATCAAAGGATTAAGAAAATTTTAAGATTGGATTTTGGAGTAAGAAATTTGTGCTTTTCATAAAGTATATTTAGATTTCTATGTAAGTTCATGCTTAAATAACTCTTCCTCTAAAAGAATGAGGGATAAATTCATGCTTGAGACTTGAAATTTATGTATTAAAGTGTGAATGGGTGACCTTAAAATATTCAGTGTTTTATGAAAGAAGAAATTCTCAAGGAACAGTGAAACTTTTTTTTTCATTGTGCCTGGTGACTGTGGACAAGTATAATCTTACAGAATGGAAAGATGCAGAAACCATAAGAGTTTATGATTCTGGAAAGAGAAAGAATTGGTGGTATAGTTCAAGACAAGCTATAACAGCCTGAAAATAGCCCAGAACAGAAGGAAAAACCAGAAAAGGGCCAGGAAATACTGATATAGATTAGAGTATTAGAACATCATGATCCCAGACCTCACTGCTGAGATGAAGGTGAAATGGAGGTGATGAGACAAAGTACCTGCCAGCCAAGAGAATTCGGAAGACCTTTGATGCTCTGGTGAAGGAAACAATTTTGACTCCAAAAGTCCAATTTAGTTCCGGTCCCTAAATTGGATTTTGTATTCCAGAGACCATGAAGGAATAAGCACATCTTGGATTAGGGCAAGGGCAGGAGTCACAGAATTCCTCTGTGAGGAGAGCTCTCTCTCCCCCCTTCTGTGATGCCCTTTACCAGTGATGACTGATAGCTGACAGCTGAGAAGATGGGCTCACTTCCTGCCTTAGTAGACTGTAGTCTTTCAATAAATCAATAGGCAGAGAAAGAAAGGAATATTTCATGACAAGAGGAGAAGGTAGAAAAATACCAGGGCCAGAAGCAATTTCATTTGCCTTTAGATAGAGTAAAAAGCAAAGTTCAAATGGATTAGAGCAAGTATGAGGAGGAGGCACTCACCTAGGGACCAGGCTTTCAACTTCTGGAGCTTTGTTTCTCTAACTTCAGGACTAGCCTGATAAATAAACAAAATGTGATGTGTCTTATCTGTTCCTCTAATTTTTGAATATTTGTATTTTTCTATATTAATCTATTTCCAAGCTCCTTTACTCTTTTTATTTGATTTACAATGGACATTTCTCAATTTGTTAGTTATGGCCTAAATGTAGAAGTGAGTTTTAAAATTTAAAATGAGTGAGCTTAAAATTTTTTTTGTAAATAGAGACTATATTATTTTTGAAAATAAGTGATGCCTTAAAAAGGAAAAACATAATATCTATACCTAAATGTTCCTATTTCCTTAGTTTTCATTTTTCTGAAAACCAATAAATCCACTTTTAGGTTATTAGTCCACAGATAAGTTGAGACTCAGCAAAGAAATGAATGAATGACTTAAATTGCAGGTCTTTTATTCTTTGAGAAATAAAAAAAATATGGTAATTAAAGAAAGTAAAAAAAAACAGAAGAAATACTAACTTTGAGTCCATCTTATATCAGAGATGAGTACAAATGGCATTTTCTTAAGGCTTTCCATTAGCAAGTATATTTAAAAAAAAACTACTATAAACTTTATATTAGGTGGTATGTTAAGCTTAAGAAATTTAGCTCATTTTTTCCTTAACAACCTTGTCTTAATACCTTCACACTACAGGTATATGAAGTATTATAAAGTGTATGAGAATAAGTAAAGTGAAAAAAAAGTTGATTAAGGAAAGGAGGAAGGTAAATACAGTGAAGAAACCATAGACTGGAGGATAAAAAAACCAACAACAACACACACCTGGTTTGGGATCCAGTAGAAGAAAATAATACATGAAGAGACCAAGAAGAGTAGCCAGAGATAGATGAGGGGAACCAGAGGGGAGTGATGGCACAGAAGCCCAGGAAAAAAGAGTTCCAAAAATGATGATGTGGTCAACCGCTGCAGAAAGTTCTCTAAAGATACATTCAATGAGCATCTGTGGAACTTGGTGATATGGAGGTGGTTGGTGATACCAGAGAAAAAAAGGATAGAAGTGAAAACCAGATGACAGAGTGGAAGTAGAAAGGGAAGAGGAATTAGACGAGACGTCAGGTTACAGGAAGAGTTTGATTTTCACCATGTTCTATTATAAGGATATAGCAGCATTAGAAGGGGAGCCATTGATTGAAGATAAAAGCCCAGAGAAGCTGTTGCTGTAATGTGGATCCTGCAGATGTGGGTGGAGACTGAGTAGATTGCTGAATCTAGGACAAAAGAGCAAGTCTTGCTTCTCCAGAGACAGGAAGGGGAGCTGGAATCATGGTTGTAGATGAAAAGTTGCTCTTGGTTGGCCCATGAGGTCTTGATATTGAAGACCAAACCAAGATAAAAGACTGAATGTTTAGAATGCCAGTTCTCATGTTGTGTGAATTTTTTTTTTCTCCTTGCAGTGTACTATAACTTGATAATGAGATGGGAGGAGAACGATGATTGGATGCATTCAGTGATAGGGCTTTTTATAGACAGATGTGACAGAAAAGCAGTGGGAGTAAGAAATAATAGGCTGGCCAGAAAATAAGGTAAAAACAGATTGGATGAACAGACCTGGAGACTGATAATCAGGAAAACAGTAATCTCAACATCAACTAACATGTTTGTTATCAGTTTAAGAAACCCTGTGGTCAAAGAGTGGAATTTGAATTTTAAACCATGGATTGTTTAAGGCATCACTGTCCAATCTGGGAACCACTGGTCATGAGTTGATATTGACCACTTGAAAAGTAACTAGTATGGACCGAGATGTGCTGTTGGGTAAATATATACCAGATCTTGAAGATTTAGTGTGACAAAAAAAAATGCAAAAAGTTTCGTTTATGATACCTTACATTGATTACATACTACAATTATGATATTTTGGCTATATTGTACTGTTTTAGCTTCTCAGGGCTTCTGTACCACAAACTGAGTGCTCAGAAATTCATTGCCTCACATTTCTGGAGTCTAGAAATCTGAGGTCAGGTTGTTGACAAGGTTGGTTCTTTCTACAGGCTCACAAGAGGAATCTGTCCCATGTCTCTCTCCTGGCTTCTGGTGGAGAAGGAAAGTGGTTTGCTGGCAGTCCTTGGCATCCCTGGGCTTTGTGGAAGCATCATCTAGTGTCTGCCTTCATCTTCATATAGCATTCTTCCTGTGCCCTTATCTGTGTCCAAACTTCCATAATTTATAAGGGCATCAATCATATTGATTAGGGCCTACTCTGTTTCCATATAACCTCATCTTAATTTAACTAATTTATATCTTCAAAAGCCCTGTTTCCAAATAAGGTCACAATCTAAGCTACTGAGAGTTAGGAATTAAACATGTGAATTTTGGGAGAACACAATTTAACCCAAGAAGGATTATATAAAACATACTAGTAAAATTAACTTCATCTGTTTCTTTTCACTCTTTTATTGTGACTACTAGAAACTAAAATCATTCATGTGACCCACATTGTACTTCTCTTTTACACTTCTTTATAATATTTGTTGTTATTGTTCACTGGCTAAGCTGTGTCCAATTCTTGGTAACCCCATGGACTGCAGCATGCCAGGGTTCCTTGTCCTTCACTATTTCCCAAAATTTGTTCAAATTCATATCCATTGAGTTGGTAATGCTATCTAACAATCTCATCCTCTGCCACCCCCTTTCTCCTCCTGCCCTCAATCTTTCGCAGCATCAGAACATTTTCCAGTGACTTAGCTTTTAACATCAGGTGGCCAAAGTATTGGAGTTTCAGCTTCAGCATCGGTTCTTCCAATGAAAATTCAGGATTGATTTCCTTTAGGATTGACTGATTGATCTCCTTGTGGTCCAAGGAGATACTCATAAGTCTTCAGCACCACAATTCAAACACATCAACTCCTCAGTGCTCAGCCTTCTGTATGGTCCAACTCTCACATCTGTGCATGACTACTGGAAATATTATAGATTTGACTAGACAGATCTTTGTCAGCAAAGTGATGTCTCTGCTTTTTAATATGTGGTCTAGGTTTGTCATAACTTTTCTTCCATGAAGCAAATGTCTTTTAATTTCATAGTTGCCGGCCCCAATCCACAGTGATTTTGGAGTCCAAGAAAATAGTGTCAATGCCTCTGCTTTTTCCCCGTCTATTTGCCATGAAGTTATGGGACCAGATGCCATGATCTTAGTTTTTGAATGTTGAGTTTTAAGTCAGCTTTTTCACTCTCCTCTTTCTCTTTAGTTCCTTTTTGCTTTCTGCCATAGAGTGGTATCACTAGCATATCTAAGGTTATTGATTTTCTCCCCACAATCTTGATTCCAGTTTGTGATTCATCTAACCTGGCATTTCACATGATGTACTCTGCATATAAGTTAAATAAGCAGCATGACAACATACAGCCTTGAGGTACTCCTTTCCCGATTTGGAACCAGTCCATTGTTTCCTGTCCAGTTCTAATTGTTGCTTCTTCATCTATATACAGGTTTCTCAGGAGACAGGTAATGTGGTCTGTGCTGTGTTTGTGCTAAGTTGCTCAGTCATGTTCGATTCTTTGTGACCACATGGACTGTAGCCCGCTAGGCTTCTCTGTCCATGGGGATTCTCCAGGCAAGAATATTGGAAATGGGTTACCATGCCTTCCTCAATGTGGTCTAATACTGGCTAATGCTAATTGTGCATTTGGTATATATGGGCACTGTTCTAAGATCTACATATATTGCCGAGAGCCAGCATGAGGAACCTTGCCTGTGGCAAAGGTCATGAGGAAGGAGGCTCGGCATATGCAAAGGCGGGATCAAGCCTCAGGGGTCCCCCTGGAAATTCTCAAGCATCTACCCCCAAAACCAGAGTCTGCCTGTTTACTGTGTTATGCTTTCCACCTACTCTTCTGACATTAACAGGGGGCTGTCCCCCCACCACCTTTTTCTGGAAAAAGTTAATTTAGACCTTTTAGATAATAAGTCTCCTGGGCATAATAAGAGTGTTTCAAACAAAAAACCCCTCTGATGGCTTTCTAGCCTGCCTGCCGGACTCTTACAGCTGCGCATTTGATTGTTTGCCGTCTCCCGACCGCCAGAGGCACAGAAAGCTTAAAACATCCTAGGAATGTAGAGGCTTCCAAGGAGTCAAAATCATTAGAATAGGACTGATTAAGAGTTTAATTTGTTGAGCCAATACTTGCTGCCAAGTTTTCATATCTTTTATTTGTAGATATAGTTGGTATATAGAAAAAACAGGTAGTAGCCCTGGTATTAGCAACATTAGATCTTTGAGTTAAGTACTTTCTTTGTTATAACCCACTGCACCTTTGTTCTACAGGAATGTAACTTTATTTAGTATTTTGAGGGTGATGCAGATTAAGAAAAACACTTCAGGGGAAAATGAGTTCTCTGGTTGATAGACATTTATCTAGGAAGAGAGCCATAAAAATGTTAACAGGCCCCTTGGCCAGAAGATGATGTAAAACCATCTAAGACCTTTTGTATACGGGAGGGTATGCAAAAAGAAAGCCTAGTCTCAATAAGGGTCATGACTACTGCCCCTCCATAACTCTGCATATTCCATTATTTCTTTATGTACAACTTGGGGTATATAAGCTGTTTTTGAAAATAAAGTTGTGGGTCTGGCACCAATGCTTGGCTCCCCAATGTCGTCCTTTTCTCCCTTTTCTGGCTGAATTCCCATCTGGAGCATGGAGGCTCACTGTGTCTACTTATTTGCCCTGGCTTCTAAGACCCATGCGAGAGGGAGCCCAAGGTGGGGCACCCTCCTTTATTCAAGTGGGCGCTGGTGGCCTTTGTAGACAGTGCAAACTCCTTGTAAACCAAGTTATTCAGCCTCTTTTCTCCACTAATTTTCCTACTAAACTATTCTTTCCTATCTCTCTTTATATTTCTAAATAAATAAGTCTCTCCTCACCAACTCCGTCCCCACTTCAAATTCCGTGGATCCACCCCAGCAATATATTATGTCGTTTTACCCTTAAAACAAATCTATTTGGTATGTGGTATTGTTTGCCACTCATTATAGAGGGATGAAGGAGTCTGCCCAAGGCCATGTAGACAGTGAATAGCAGGACCAGCATGTGACTGCAGGTGTCCTGGCTCCAGAATCTGCACTCTGACCAGTTCTAAAATTGTACATCTTTATAGATAAATTAATATATTTTGTCAGTCTTATGAATTTTAAAGACATAATTTCATCATACTACTTGGTCTAGAGTAATCATTCCTAAACTTCTGTCTTTATTTCTACTTTGGACTCTGCTTCAATTTTTTTGATAGCTATTTACTTCTAGCATCCTTTACTAATAAATATCTTTTTTGTTACTCAATATGTGTTATGTGTTTTATGTACTTAAATACTTTTGCAGCAGAGCTATATATTTTTGCTATTTTAATTTTTCTTTAACTTAGAACCTCTAGCTGTTATTAGGATACAAACTTCTGTATTTGTAGAATTCTCTTGATAAAAATAAGATATCATATGCATTAAATTAATATTTATATTTGTAGTTATATTAGACACTCTTTGAAAGATCATAGCACAAGACAATAGAATGAGATGAAAATTCAAACTATCCTGTTGATTAAGGGAATAATAACATAAAACTTTTTACTGAAAGTGAGAAAGACATTTAAAAATGTATTTGATAGATGGGCAATGGTAGATTTAAATAATTTAAGTTTAATTAAACATAAAGTTTCATTCTCATAAAGCTGTGTATTTATATATTAAAATATGACTGAATGGAAGGATTTGCATTCTTTGTCTATCTTTAATCACTTGTTTCATGACCTTGCTTTTAGATAGACAAAGAAAATCAAGACAAATTGAGTAGGAGGCTAAAGTAAGTTCTTTCAACAACTACTTTGGGATTCAAATTCTTTCTTCTGATATTATACAGTATCCTATTTTCCAACCTTCTCTAGAGCTTCATCTTCAACCTCAGTAATCTTTATCTTGATTTTGAAACTGGTATTCTATCTTGCCTTTACTGACCCAAATTTTGCCCTTTGGATGTGACCTCTGTCTGTCACTTGGGCATGGTAGTTTGGTCTTGACTTCATCATGTTTTTTCCTGATGAGTATTTTATACTCTAACTCCATGAGGTTGACCTTCTTAACTGTGGCTAAAATTCCAATTAATCCCACCAGTATTACTCATTAGGGAGACTCAGATACTGCCCTTCCTGACAGTTTGTTTGGATCTTTTAATTTCTTTGTTAATAGCTGTGCTGTGTGTGGGGGGGTGTGGGCTAAGTTGTTTCAGTCATGCCTGACTCTTTGCAGCCCTATGGGCCTGCCAGACTCTTCTGTCATTGGGATTCTCCAGGCAAGAATACTGGAGTTGGTTGCCATGCCCTCTTCCAGGGGATCTTCCTGACCCAAGGCTCGAGTCCGTGTCTCTTATGTCTCCTGCAATGGCAGGCAGGTTCTTTACCACTGAGCCAGCCACCTGGGAAGCCCCATTGTTTATACCTATTTCCTGAGAATTTATGACAAAAGTGATTTTTAGAAATTTGTGTATGATAGCATGACACTTTTATAATAAAGGGTTTCTATATCCTGTGATTGAGTTTGTTTACCTATTGCTGAATGTTTTACATGAAAAATGTAGTAAATCACCCAAATTTAGTTTCCTGTATCTGTGGAACATCAGTGTTGACATGTGTGCCAGTAGTTTTAAAATTTTTATATATTTTTAAAATTTATTTTTAATTGGAGGATAATTGCTTTACAATATTGTGTTAGTTTTTGCTGTACAACAATGTGAATCAGTCAGAAAGTATACGTATATCCCCTCCCTCTTGAGCCTCCCTCTGCTCCCCATCCCACCCTCTAGGTCATCACAGAGCTCCAGATTGGGCCCCCTGTGCTACACAGCAGCTTCCCACTAGCTCTCTGTCTTACACATGATAGTTATATATGTCAGTGCTGCTCTCTCAGTTCGTCCTACCTTCCCCTTCCCCTGCTGTGTCCACAAGTTTGTACTCGATGTCTGTGTCTCTATTCCTGCCCTGCAAATAGGTTCATCAGTACCATTTTCCTCAATTCCATATATGTACTTTAATATATGATATTTGCTTTTCTTTTTCTGACTTACTTCACTTTGTATAACAGGCTCTAGGGGTTGAGTCAGTTGAAGTAAGCCAGAACTTTTGGAGCAAACATGCTAGAATTTGCCACAATTCACCCAGAGATCTTGTGATAACATATTTACTTCGGAGGCACATCCCAGAGAGTATGACTCAGTAAATTTGTGTGGGACCCACAGATCTGCACTTCTGACAAGAGCCCTGGTGATGTTGATGGTATGCTTCTGAGGACCACACTTTGACATAGACCACATCTCTAGGTTATCTTTTGACCCAGATCACTTCATAACATATCAGCAGTAGGTAATATGTCAACTTCATTCATCTAAGGACAAATAAAATTAAAACTAGAATATTGGTAATTGTTTTGATTTTCAAATGTTTTAATGTGCATATGTATAATGAAAGAAGAGTGGCTAAACTCAGCAGTAGATCTGGTAAAAGCTATATCCCGGAAATCCTAAATTAGGGGAAATGATGGCTCAGGTTATTTAAGGCAAGGTATGTTAAAAAACTATTTTTCCCTAAAATATGTAACTAGTTTTCTTCAGCAAATATGTACTTCAACATGAATTTAAACCTACTTTAAAGCTTCCTGGTATAGAAAATAAATCCTTATGGTTGGATGAAGACAATTTTTTTTTTTTTTTACATTTAGGGAAATGTGCTTTTACATTTGTTGTTATATTTAACATTCAGTTCAGTTCAGTTGCTCAGTCATGTCCGACTCTTTGCGATCCCATGAATCGCAGCATGCCAGGCAGGCCTCCCTGTCTATCACCAACTCCCGGAATTCACTCAGACTCACGTCCATTGAGTCCGTGATGCCATCCAGCCATCTCATCCTGGTCGTCCCCTTCTCCTCCTGCCCCCAATCCCTCCCAGCATCAGGGTCTTTTCCAATGAGTCAACTCTTCGCATGAGGTGGCCAAAGTACTGGAGTTTCAGCTTTAGCGTCATTGAGGTAAACTCTGTATTTCCACTATCACTGTAATTTCTAATGTCAGAAAATCAAGTAATGATGTTTAGGTATGGTTATCTACCTTTAGATTATAGTTATCAAAAAACTTTATTGTAAACAATGAAAATATAAATTAGATTTTTTAATGATATAAGCAGACTCAAAATTCTTGATCTAACACTTCATAAATGACTTCTTGTTTATTTTCTGAATCAGTAGAGTAGTTCTTGAGTATATACTGTTAGTTCAGCAGTTGGTTAGGTAATCATAGGCATGAAGGAGACAGAAGGCCTCAATTTTACCTTTAGTCCATGCTCAGGGGCTAGCATATGAAGCCTCCCAAATTTATTCTACAAGGCAGTATGCTTTAGGTATTTGAAAAAAGGATAGATGTATGACTTGAAAGCAGGCTAAAAAGAGGTATAAAATTCATGAAATTATGTGTACATGTATGTAAATGAGAGTGGGTAGGTGGATACAGAAGTAAAGAGGAATCGGGTAGCATTTGCAATTCAAACTACAGATCATATCATACATTTGGAAAATACTGTTTCTTTTAATCTTTCATAACTTACTGATAAAATTATTTTTATCCATTAAAATTGAGGATGTTCGAACAAGGCAATGTAAGGAAATATTTATGAGAATAGTAGCATACTAAGGAACATAGGACAATGGGTGTGAGTGTATGTGTGCAGCTTAGATTGTTCTATGATGTTCATTCACGTAACTTATGAGTGGTTACCCTGTGCCTTGTGCAAGGTATACATTTGGCAAACATATCAGGAATAAATAGAATGGAAATTTCTGTGTCAGTCATCCATGAAAGATGCTGGAGCATCTTTGAGAAAATCTACCCTGTAGGTTAACACGGTTAACCCCATCGATAGCAAGAGTATTATATTCTAATTTGTCTCTTTTGTTAAAATTAATGTTTCATGTCATTATTGAAATGAAGTGTTTATCTTCAAATGTATTATTTCATAGAACCTTTTAGATTTGCATTGTATATGTAGTGACAATGGGAATTGGCTTCATAGGTCTCCAACTACAGGGATCTGGCCTGACCAGGGGCCCACGCGCTGAGCTGTGAGATCCTTAACTGCATCCTGCTGAGGCCACACCCTCAGGTCTGCTCCCCGTCATTCATGAATGAAGGGAACAGGGAAATTATGTCAGGCCTGTTCTTTGGATACATGGGAGGGACTTCTGTGACTGCTGACTTTGATTTCTGACTGCCCTGACTGCCTTGCTGAATCTTCTTTAGACTACAGTCAACTGGGGCACTGCCCCCTTCCAAACTTCTCTTCCTTCCTTCATTCCTGATTAGACTTGCATGGTGGTCTGATAACTCTCCCAGTGTTTCCTGGCTCCCTCCCAGTTTTCTTTCATGGGCACATTCCAAATATTCCAAATAGGATATTTGCAAGTCAATCATATATTGGCATCTGCCTCTTAAAAGACCCTGCCTGACTCTATTGGTCAGAGTTCTCCAGAGAAACAGAACCAATAGTATAAATATGTATGTATGTATGTATGTATGTATGCATTTTGGGGGGCTCCAAAATCACTGCAGATGGTGACTATAGCCATAAAGTTAAAAGACGCTTGCTCCTTGGAAGAAAAGATATGACCGACCTAGATAGCATATTAAAAAGCAGAGACATTACTTTGTCAACAAAAGTCCATTTAGTCAAGGCTATGGTTTTTCCAGTAGTCATGTATGGATGTGAGAGTTGGACTATAAAGAAAGCTGAGTGCTGAAGAACTGATGCTCTTGAACTGTGGTGTTGAAGAAGACTCTTGAGAGTCCCTTGGATTGCAAGGAGATCTAACAAGTCCATCCTAAAAGAAATCAGTCCTGAATATTTATTGGAAGGACTGATGCTGAAGCTAAAACTCCAGTACTTTGGCCACCTGATGCGAAGAGTGACTCATTTGAAAAGACCCTGATGCTGGGAAAGATTGAGGGCAGGAGGAGAAGGGGATGACAGAGGATGAGATGGTTGGTTGGCATCACTGACTCAATGGCCATGAGTTTGAGTAAACTCCTGGAGTTGGTGATACAGGGAGGCCTGGCATGCTGCAGTCCAGGGGGTTGCAAAGAGACACAACTGAGTGACTGAACTGAACAGAAGTGATGTATGTGTATGTATATAGATCTGGTTTACATGATTAGAAGGCTAAGAAATCCCATGGCCTGCTGTCTGCAGGCTGGAGAATCGGAAGAGCCAGTGATGTAGTTATAGGTCAAGTCCAAAGTCCTGAAAACCAAATGAGCTGATGGTGTAATTTCCAGCCTTAGGACCAGAGAAGACTGATGTTCCAGTCAAGCAGCCATGAGAGAGAACGAAGTCTTCCTTCATCGGCCTTATTGTACTGCTCAGACTCAGCAGGTGGGACAATGCCTACCCACATTGAAGAGGGCCATCTTTACTCAGTCTACAGATTTGTATGTTAATCTCTTCTGGAAACACCCTCACATGTACAACCAGAGATATTGTTTAACCAGATATCTGGGTAACACTTGACTCAGTCAGGCTGCACATAAAACTAACCATCACGCTAGTATATCAGGGACTATACAACCATATGCCAATTAGACATACACTCAGACAAACCTGAGGCCAATAATGTCGGCCTTTAATCTTGTTCTCTGAATTCAGTGGTGAGCATGAAATCCAAAAGGTGCTTACTCAATGTTGGAACCCATCCAGCTCAAGAAGCCTTCTCTGTGAAGCTTTCCTTAACTTTTGATTCACTCAAGGGTGATCCTTTTTCTTTTGAACTTCTTGGTATATACTATATGGAAAATTGCGTTAGTGTGCAGAGTACTATCTTGATTCCAGGATCCTTCCCTTTGGTCTTTTCATTCATTTATCCAACATTTATTGCAAATTGATTTTATGTCAGGTATGATCCTAGACACTGGGACACAAGTGCTATGTGTTTGCATATAGATTACAACAAGTGCATGGTTTTTCTCCTTATATAAAGGCAAAATAAAATTGTCTTCAATTGCATTAAGATAGTTTTTTTTTTAGTGGAGAGACAAAAGTACCATAAAAACTAAAGTAAAATATGAAATTGTTATTCTATGTTAAACAATGAGAAAATCAATTCTAATTCTTGATATATATAATTCTTTTTTCTGGAGCAGAGACCAGTTCAGAGGGACTCTTAAAGTTTAACTCATTTTTATTTTTTTATTTCACAAAAGTATTTATTATAAAAAGTAGAAAATATAGACAACAAAAAAACCCTTAAATTCTCTATAACACCACCATGCAGAAATAATCACTCTTGAATTTGTGCTATACATCCTTCCATATGTCTTGTCATAAAACACACAGAGCTATATTACCATCAATCATTTTTCCATACAGTTACTGAACATCTATTCATTCATATATCCAGGTTTCCACTATCCTGGAACTTCGGTTTCAGTTCAATGTAGCATCTCTGGAGCAAGGTTACACGGGTGCCATCTCTGTCTGTCTGTCTCTCTCTCTGTCTTGTACTACTGTTTATCAGTGGACATGCCATGTTACACAGCTGAGACTGATTCTATATCTTTAAAATGGGGGTGATAATTATAACTATCACAAAGATCTTAGTGAATATGCAACAAGCTTTCATTCAGAACAGTGTCAGTTTATAGAAGGTGCTGAGCCATTGCTGTTATTATTATACTACTAGTTGCCCCTTCCTGATATTATTTAATTGTTCAGTTTCTAAGTCATGTCCAACTCTTTGCGACCCCACGGACTGCAGCATGCCAGGCCTCCCTGTCCCTCACCACCTCCTGTAGTTTGCCCAAGTTCATGTCCATTGCATCGGTGATGCCATCCAGCCATCTATCTCTGATGCCCTCTTTTCCTTCTACCCTCAAACTTTCCCAGCATCAGGGACTTTTCAAATGAGTTGGCTATTCACATAAGATGCTCAATTACTGGAGCTTCAGCTTCAGCATCGTCCTTCCAATGAGTATTCAGGGCTGATTTCCCTTAAGATTGACTGGTTTGATCTCCTTGCTGTCCAAGGGACTTTCAGGAGTCTTCTCCAGCACCACAGTTCGAAGGCATCAATTCTTTGGTGTTCTGCCTTCTTTATGGTCCATCTCTCACAACCATAGATGACCACTGGGAAGACCATAGCCCAATTTATGGACCTTTGTTGGTAGAGTAATATCTCTGCTTTTCAACATACTGTCTAGGTTTGTCATAGTTTTCCTGCCAAGAGGCAATCCTCTTCTAATTTCATGGCTGCAGTCACCATCTGCAGTGATTTTAGAGCCCAAGAAGAGGAGATCTGTCATTACTTCCACCTTTTCCCATTCTATTTGCCCTGAAGTAATGGGACCGGATGCCATTATCTTAGTTTTTTAATATTTAGTTTTATGCCAGCTCTTTCACTGTCCTCCTTCACTCTCCTCAAGAGGCTCTTTAGTTCCTCTTTGCTTTCTGCCATTAGAGTGGTATCATCCTCATATCTTAGGCTGCTGATGTTCTCCTGCCTATCTTGATTCTATACAGGGTTCCTTATTCCTATCTTGTAACTCACCCAGCTGGGCATTCCTCATGATTTGCTTAGCATATAGGTTAAACAAACAGGATGACAGCAGAGAGCCCTATTGTACTCCTTTCTCAGTCTTCCAATCAGTTCTTCCGTACAGGGTTCCATTGCTTCTTGACCCACAGTTTTTTTAGGAGACAGGTAAGATGGTCTGGTATTCCTGTCTCTTTAAGAGCTTTCCACAGTTTGTTATGATCCACACAGTCAACTTTAGCATAGTTGATGAAACAGAGGTAGATGTTTTTCTGGGAATTTCCCTTGCTTTCTCTGTGATCCAGCAAATGTTGGCAATTTGATCTCCAGTTCCTCTTCCTTTTCTAAAGCCAGTTTGGACATCTGAAAGTTTTGGTTTGCATAATGCTGAAGCCTCACATGCAAGATTTTGAACATGACCTTACTAGCATGGGAGATGAGTGCAATTTCTGATGGTTAGCACATTTTTTGTGCTACGCACATAAATCAGAAGCTTTAAAAAAAAACAAAAAACAAAAAAAACTTATTTTGAAATAATTATAGACTCACAGGCTCTTCAACCCTCCATCTGGCTTCCTTCAAAGGAGACACTCCACATACCAAGCCAGAAAATCACCATTGAAACAATACTATTTGCTGGCCTACAGGTCATGTTCAGTTTGCACATGGACTTGTGTGTGTGTGTGTGTGTGTGTGCGCGCGCGCGCGCTTTTATGCAGTCTCATTGCCTGTTTTAGGTTTGTATAAGCACCACCACTGCTCCATCATCACCAGGGAGTCCCTCTCCCTGTCGCTTCTAGGTGCACTCCTCTCCCCACTGAGCTCCTGTCCACTAGCACCTTTGGATTCTCTATCTTTACAATTTTGTCCCTTTAGAATGTTAAATGCAGTGATGCAGCATGTAACCTTTGGAAATGGACTTCTTCCAGAAACCATAATCTTTTTTTCTTGAACATTTTTCCATTAAGCTTACTT
The DNA here is from genome assembly GCA_006408695.1 of Aepyceros melampus. Taxonomy (NCBI): domain Eukaryota; kingdom Metazoa; phylum Chordata; class Mammalia; order Artiodactyla; family Bovidae; genus Aepyceros; species Aepyceros melampus. Next base: position 56,323 of record SJXQ01000102.1, on the reverse strand, counting down.
TCCCATCTATTTTCATGTGTTATTTTAGATAGGAAAACAATGAAAACTAAATTAGTACAAGTTAAGGTGATAAAACTCTTGAAGAAAATAAAAATTGTTCAGAGAATGTAAAATATAATGAAAACCACTTGGTTTTCAAACTTAAGTAATACCAATAAAGCAATTTTTATTTAATCTGAAAGTAGAGGCAGATATTCCTACGCCTGACAACTCCATATGAGACTCCAGGGAAAGCAGATAGAAAAAGAACTATGAATGCCAGTGACACAAAATTCTCATAAGCTATTTAACATAGAAGGCGGAAATCCATTTGCTCTATACTAGAAAAAAGTTTTCTTAATTTTAATGAAATTATAAAATTCCATAATGAAATTGAAATAAGCTTTTATTCAAGTTGATGCCTTCTATCCAGCAATTTGCACAAAGACTTTCTCTTCAAAGTCATTATTAACATCGAGTATATTTCTAAGATTACTGAATATTCAGGAAGTCATTATATACATTCAAGTAATTCAAATGTCAGGCTGAGTTCTCAGTAGTGATTTACATGAGCAAGAGTTTTATGAGAGTGCATTATTAGTTTGCTGGCTGCCTTCATATATAAAGGTTATAAAAAGAATTTTATCCAACAGTTATGATTTTTAGCATAGCACTAGGCAAATATAAATACCCAGAAGAATGTATGTGGATTTAAAACTTGTGCAGAAATGATCAAGTGATTTGGCTTCTCAAATTATGGACACCCTTTTTTCTCATTAAATGGTACATGTACTCTTTTTCTCATTTAGAATGAAAGCATGTCTGATGGCAGTTTTGATAGTATTGTAGTGAATCCTGGAATCCACATTGGTTTCTCAGCACCACCCACCCTGCCCTGATAGCTCTACCAAACACCCCGACTATAGCTAAATATGTACTTTGGGCATTTCAACTTATAAAACGATTCATATATTTGTAAACTATCCACTTTGAAAACTTATCAGTGTAGATATTATTGTAATTCAGAGGACACAGGTAAGAGTCTCAGAGGATGATTAAATCTGGATATTTCACTGTCTGAGATTTGATTTTTAATTTGCATGTTTAAGCCCACAGCCTTAGTTTCTCCAGAATCAATCAGCTGGGTGTCAGACTTCAGAGAAACTGATTAATAAAATAAATGTATTATATTAATTATGGAATTCTAAACATATGTTTTCAAATGTCACACTTTCCTGTGACAGGTGGGAAGTTGTTTTCTCAGAGGACAAAGTTATGGAGAAGAAGGTTGCTTATTGGACAGTGAATTAAAGTATAGCAATTTGGAAGTTTCTGAGGACTTGGGAGCTAGAGAGATAATAGGTGTGTTTCTTACACCAGAGATACTTACTAAGGAGATCTTGCCTCCAAAATCTATCTGTAAGTATATCAAGGTTATTCCTGACATTAAGAAGAGAAATACAGCTGTAAGTGGTATGGCCACCAATCTGTAGTAGCTTTCTGGTCAAAAGGGTATTTATATGCAGCATTGTTCATATAGTGAAAACCTTTTTTGGGACAGTGTTGAAAACAAATTCCTTCTTTTCCCTTTTCCCTATCTCCTCACACTCTTTTTAAAATACTTCTCATGTATTTCCAAAGTTAAAATATCATGGACAATTTACAATTAATGACATCATACTTTGAGTGAAAATGCAAGTGTTAGTTGCTCAGTTGTGTCTTATTCTTTGTGACCTCATGAACCCCAGAGGCCCACGAGGCTCTTCTGTCCATGGAATTCTCAGGGCAAGTATACTAGAGTGGGTTGCCATTCCCTACTCTAGGGGATCTCCCTGACCCAGGAATTGAACCTGAGTCTCCTACATTGCAGACAGATTCTTTACTGTCTGAGCTACCAAGGAAAGCCCAAATTACATAGTAGATCCTACATTTTTAAGGCTTTAAAGGTATAATTGACATACAGTAAATTGTATCTATTACATGTAAATTTGATACTTTTTGACAAATTTATATAGGGATGGAGTCATCATCAACCTCAAAATAGTGAATATATTCATAAAAAAAAAAGCCCAAAGTTTTCTTGTGTCCCTTTGTACTTCCTCCCTCCTCCCCATTCTCACCTCCTAAATTTCAGTAGCCATTGCTCTGCTTCATAGGTTAAATGGATCTCTTTCTGATGTGACTTAAGAAGCCATTACCAACTTGTTGAGATTTTACAGGCACCCAAAGATTTGGGTTGGATATTTATCAGGGCATAATCACTTTCTAATGAGTGCTGTTGGATTTCTGATCACATAGTGAAAATTGATATCGCCTTTCTGTAGGGAAACATGATATGTGTTTATATTGTTAGAAATGTCCATGTACCTTCACCTAAGAGTTCTACCTTGAAGAACTTAGGCATGTACTTAAAGATATTATATGATCTTCATTAAACAGATCTTTATAATTTAAAAACAATCATAAATATCCTCAAGCAATGGATTAAAGTTAAACCTGGAATATCTGTGTAGTGGGGTAATATTCAGCTATTAAAGTTACTTTGTAGATTATTGCTATTGTTGTAAAAGGTATTTATAATATATTACTCATGAAATTAAATCACTGGGCACAAGTATATTTGTGTAATATGAACTATGAAAAAATATATAAAAATATCAAGAAGAATGCATTTTAGATCAATTTTGTCTCTTGTTGAACTCTGAGTATTTTAATAGTTTTTCCTCTTTTGCTTGCATTTTCTAATTTTTCTACAGTGAACTAATGTTTTGGAAAAAATATTATTTCAAATTATATTTCATGTAATAAACTTACATAATGACTGACTCTTCACTTTTTCAGGGTTATTTCTTTCTTCTTTATTTTTTATGGTGTTTTTAATGTGCCTTTACCCCAGTATTAAAACTTAAACCCAGTTAATTCTTGGTCTGTTTTTGATATTCTTTCTTATACATATTCACACAGAGGGAATCAATTGCTTTCTTTATTACAGTCTCAAAGCAGTGCTTATAGGTCTATAATTGTATCTATAACAGAATTTTGCAATGATTTCTTTACATATTTCACTCTGTGGAACTGAAATGCAGTTGACAGCACCAGATGAATCTTGTTGATTTTCCTTTGCTTCAGGGTATTTAATAAATACTGACTCAGAGACTGGCAGCCTGAGTGGCTGATCCATGTGTCAGGTGCAAACGAGTATGTGATCTCAGCTAAGTGGCAATATTTATACATAGATTTATATTGTTTCAGATTGTGTGATATTGAAGTTTGCATTCATTCTCTTTTCATTTTAAAATCATCATAACATTTATTAACTTAAAAAGGTCTAAGAATTTAAAATGAAATGGCTTATACAGTAACTGTTATTTCCTAGGCCAGTTCTTAGAAAACATAGACTGGTGCATCCTAAAGTTTATGAACAGTCTTGACCCTTCAGTTTGGAGCAGTCTGAAAATATATGGGGCTATGCATAAGTTACGATTAGTCAAACTGTATGTATGTCATTATTAATATATAGTTGAAAGGGATTTTCAGTTTAACATATCCATTTTATAGCAAAAGTGACTTGAAAATTACATATAAAGGTTATATATCTCTATTAAAATATTGATAAACATCAAAACCGATAAATGTTGAGTACTAGGCTCATTTTATTATGTGTACTTTGCTAAAAGGAATGCAAAATATATTTTGTTTTTATGTTTAACACCATGTAGAATACAAAGTGAAAGTGAAATGTTAGTCGGTCAGTTTTATCTGACTCTTTACAACCCTGTGGACTGAAGCTCACCAGGCTCCTCTGTCCATGGAATTCTCTAAGCAAGAATACTGGAGTGGGTAGCCATTCCTTTCTCCAGGGCATCTTCCTGACCCAGAGATCAAATCCAGGTCTGCCGCATTGCAGGCAGATTCTTTACCATCTGAGCCACATTTATCACCATATAGAGTACAAAACATTGTTTAATATATCACTAAATATGAACTCTGAAACATAATCGAACATTTCAATATGTTTGACTTGAGAAAAAAATCCTTTTAAAATCTGTCAGCAAAAGGTAATTTTTTTTTAAATTATAGAGTTACTTGCCTGATTGAGATGCCTGCTAGTTTGTCAGGAGAGAAGATTAGCTGGCATTCAACTCCCAGAGGAATCTCTCTTTTCAGGTGAAAGAAATTATAAAGTCTGCTAACTAAGCAGCACAGTACCATATTATTTCCTTGTGCACCAAATGAATACAAAGCATAACTAAGTCAATTTCTATATACCTGAAATACCTTTTAGAGATTGTTGTGTCAATTGAGAAATGCATTCCATGGGCTCAACCTCCATGCTTTATTCTGACCCTTTAAAAATTCACCATCTTTATTACCTCTCACTATTTTTACTAACCAATATAAAAGGTAGTATTGTCTTTTGCACTTTCCCCCAAAAATAGCAGTAATAGAGGCAGTGTGGAATAATTAGGACACTAAAGTTGACAACTGAATTTAATGTTCCATTATCTGCTTTAGCTCTGTGTGCTGTCTGTGGGCGCACATGTAATTTTTGGGAACAGCCTTATTGGCATCATGTATCACCTGGGCTTCCCTTATGGCTCAGCGGTAAGGAATCCATCTGCAATGCAGGAGACCTGGGTTTGATCCCTGGATTGGGAAGATCCCCTGGAGAAGGGAAAGGCTAACCACTCCAGTATTCTGGCCTGGAGAATTCCTAGTTCATGGGGTCACAAAGAGTCTGACATGACTGAGCAACTTTCACTTTCACTTCATGGTATTAACTAAAATTAAATGGCAAGCAACAATTCACTGAAGGCAATGCTATTCAAGAATGTATCCAGTCATGGAAATGGAAACAATAATCAGTGAAGTATGCTATATAGCTATATATACAATGAACAGTGGCCTAATACTTGATTAATTGTAATAACACGTATCACTGTAAGAGTAGGAGAAATATGTGTTGAAGAGAGTGAGATTTACTTCAAAAAATTATTATTAATGATTTAATAATAATTGTGGGGTATTGAAAAATATTTAAAAAACAAAAAATTATGTATAGCAGAGAAGCTCCATATTGTGAAACTTGTGTCTATTATCTGGTAAAGATACAGGTGAAATCTCAAAACTTCTGTTTGTCTCTTCCATCCTAATTGACATATGCCTGGATCCAAACTCTCCCTTCTTTGTACCAACTTTTGGATAATGTCAAAGATCATTTAATCTTTGTCTTTCCTTTCATACCAATTTAGTTTATTTATTCAACAAATATTTCCTGAGTACCTGTTATATTCTAGAAATAGTGCTAGATGCAAGTAATAATAAAGCAAACCAAGGAGGTCTGGAAAGAAAGAACTCAGGTTGTGTACATAAATGCATTATATATAAATATATTAACACATTATATGTAATATACAAACATATACATAAACAGTTCATATAGTGATTTAACATATAGTACCTTATATATAATACCCCTGTACTTATCACTGCAGATACTGTGGGGGGCCACTGAACATTTTAAGCAAGGTCATGACAGTATTAGATTTGCATTTTTGAAAAATCACCCTGGCAGGAGAAAGAAAGGTAGGTTAAAGAGGTGAGCTTGGATGCAGGGAGATGGATTGTTGACTGCTGTAATTGATAAGAGGTAATAAAGGCTTATACTGGAAAAATAGGCAGGGTGGGGGGTTATCGAGGAAGGAGAAGAAAAAAGAAATGGAAGGAATTCAGGATGATTGTCACAGTTTCTTGTGAAACTAGATACACACTGGTGCTAGTAACCTGAAAGAATTGGATGAGGTGTGTGGATCTCACATGTGGGTGATTTCGCCTCCCAGGAGACATTTGGCAATGTCTGAAGATATTTTTGGTTGTCACAGTTTGGACTGGGTTGGGAATTGTATTGGCATCTCTCAGGTAGAGGCTGAGGAGGCTGCTCGGTGTCACACCATGCACACAAAAAGCCCCTACAACAGAGGATTATCTCACCCTTGTCAGCCAGGTTGAGGAAAATGGAAGCAAGATTTAGCCACTTTGGTAGAGAAATAAGATGTTAAACTCAAGTTTGAACATCTTGAATTTAAAGTGCCCATTCAATGTTATCATTCTGCTTAAATCACATGACTTGTTAAAAATCAGCTGGTACTGTGTTGCATTAAGTTTGAAAAACTGTTTGCATGAGTGCATGCTCAGTTTTCTCTGATTCATCAGGCTGCTCTCTCCATGGGATTCTCTAGGCAAGAATACTGAAGTGGGTTGCCATTTCCTATTCCAGGGGTTCTTCCCAACCCAGGGATAGAACCTGTGTCTCTTGCCTCTCTTGATTTAACAAGCAGATTCTTTACCACTGCACCACCTGGAAAGCCCACAAATAATATAGAAAGATTCAGTTATGTATATATGCAGAAATTATGGTTCCTTTTGAACATAAAGTAAATATAAGTATATATATTATGTAAGAGTATAATTTGAATAGTATTCTCTGAATACTATTCAGATATATGGGCTGTGGCTACTTTGGAATTAACAAATTATTTAGCTATATTTTATGAAATAGAGGAATACACTATGTTTTCATATCCTAAAAAACAGTGTAGGATACATATCATTGTCTCCAAGAATTTCTCTTTTTATGAAATACTCTTCAAATCTAAATGGTCAATATGTATTTAAGTTGATAATGGAGTACAGAAAGCAAACTGAAAGAGATAGAAAAGCAAAACGCGTCTCAGTTCCCATTTACAAAATTATACCACCACATGCTCGTTCTTCCTAAAATGTCAACTTTCTACAGGTTATGCAATATTAGTAAAATTCAGCTAAATTCCAATAGTAAATAGAAAACCAACTTTGGTGCTCTGATCTTAACTACAGCATATTTCTTTTTCTCAAATTGGTTTGTTTTATGTTATATAGGATGATATTTTAGGGAAAAAGTTCTTATCTATTCTTTTCAAAGATCTGATGGTTTCCAAGATTTAATTAATAAGACCAACTAATTCATATAATTATTTCTGAAGTTGAAAATTTTGAGCCGATTATCCACCCCAATTGACCTTTCTGATGTAATACTATTTGAATTGCCATACTCAGCTTATGTTTAATTATACTGTGTTTAATTATTATATCTGAATAATGGTTAATGAGCTCCCATGTTTAATTACTGTTTCTGACTAATGTAATCACTCTTAAGTAATCTCTTTCATTATCAGATAAGCAGTATAAGGTCTGTGGGTCTGTTCTCAGCCTGATTTTGCAGGTTTGTCTTGCTTCATGGGTCCCTTTTGTGCACTGAGTGCCAGTCCCAGGCATTCTCTTAGCTCTCAATGAGCAAAGCTGCTTCCTACTTTGGGGCCTTCACACTTGTTAATCCTCCTTCCTCCTGTTCTGGTCTTTAGATCTCAGCTCCTGACACCATCTGAAGAACAATACCTTCTCTGGCTTTCCAGAATACTCCCTTCATAGGCCCACTCCCTTTTAATGTTAGCATATCATCGTGCAATTTTCCTTTACACCAGGGACTGCAATTGTTTTTATTTGTAATCTGTGTTTGTTTAATTTTGTGTCACAAGCTCTGCATAGTAATTCACCAGTGTATACTCTATAGCATTTATTGAATAAATATATGAATATGAATGAATGAATGATTCAGTCAACCACAAAATTAAGATAGGTTTTTAATTGTGAATACTTTATACCTATGTGTTTCTGAAGCCATTTCATTAGCACAGTGATTGAAAATACAAATGCATATATAAACCAGAAGGTAAAAGAAATTAGTGAAGTGTCAGATGTAAGTCAATAAGGAGCTGGATAGGAGAGGACTTTCAGGACAATGATGAAGTGGATTACCTATGCCATTGGTATTCAGATTCAATAATTTTAACACTCTGCATGCCAATGAATAATGAACTCATGAGTTTCAGTATGTTAGTTCTCAGATGATGGGAGCAGTGGCAGCCTCAGAACGTGAATGTTAGGCAGATGGTTGCTTATGGTCATGTAGCATAGCTCTGCTTAGATGTCACCAAGCCAAAGACCCAAATGTGTATATGAATATTCAAGAATATTCACTCAGTTATGCTCTAAAATTTTATCATTTATTTAAACAGTGTTGATTTACAGTATGTATGAAAATAGAAGAAGTGTAAGATAGACTTGTTCAAGGAATCTCAATGAAAATTTATAATTAAGGCCTAAAATAGACTTGGATCTGGGGTTTATCAGAGTTAGGTAGGGCTATGTGGAAAAGTGAAAGTGAACATGTTAGTCGCTCAGTTGTGTCTGATTCTTTGTGACCCCATGAACTGTAGCCCGCCAGGCTCCTCTGTCCATGGAATTCTCTAAGCAAGAATACTGGGCTGGGGAGCCATTCCCTTCTCCAGGGCATCTTCCTGACCCAGAGGTCAAACCCAGATCTCCTGCATTGCAGACAGATTCTTTACCACTGTGCCACCAAGGAAGCCCTTAGGGCTATGTGAAGACAGCCTCCAGTAACCCAGCCTCCTGGGATTCACACCCTTGTGTAATGCTCTGCATTTGAGTCTGGGTTGGACTTACTGTTTCAGTTCTAATAAAGATAATATGACAAAAGGCATGAAAGACATTGAAATTTGGCTCAAAGACTATGGCTTCAGTCTGTGTCTTCTCTCTGGATGCATCTCATATCATTCACTGTGGGGGAAGCCAGTACCATGTTGTGAATGTATCAACAGTGGAAGACTATCCAATGATAACAAAGCTTGTTTATTCAGAGCTCGCTGCACCATGCGAGTCAGTCAGAGGAGTGAGAGAAAAGGAAGGGCTAAAGCCCTGAAGGTGTACCCTTTAGGAGGCTGTGGGCCTGGGGGAGCTAAAGGCAGACTAAGCAGAAGTGGGGCATCCTCTGTGATTGGTTAGCGAGCACATTTGACTTTCTCTGGTTGGTCCTTAATTTGATGTAGAGGGTAAAAATTAGGGAAGCTGACTATCTTGGCCATTTGGACTGATTGCAACAGAGGTTGTGGTCTGACTTTGCAGGTAGTTTGCTGCAGAGGTTACAAGTGGGCTTCCTGGACTAGTTGCTGTTGTTGGAGGTCAGAGTTTTAATTTTATATACAGTCTGGTCATTGTTCATTTTATATTAAGTCTCTTGTGAGGTGACCCTCATGAAAGACCCATATAAGTGAGCCTAGAAGCAGCTTTTCAAAGGCCTCCAATAGCTATATGACTGAACTTGGAAGCAGAGTTTCACCCAGTAGAGCTTTGGGGTAACTGTAACCCTGAAAGACGCTTGATTGCAGTCTTGTGGAAGAGCCTCTGCTGAGACTCCTTAGCTAAGTTGCCATCTGATTCCTGGTGAATAGAAACTGCCATAATAAATGCTTATTGTTGTCTGCCACTAAATTATGGGATATTTTGTTATGCAGCAATCATTAACTAATACAGATCATCTTCTGTCAATCAGAGCACTGAGAATTTTAGCTCAAGAACTAAGATTTTTATAGGCCATTGCAGTATTTCTTAGAAGGCATAATATCTCTCCAAGAAATATGAAAACTAGGTCAAAGGTTAAGTCACTTTAACTTTAGTGACTTTAAGTCACTTTAACTTTTTATGTCAAGTTAAGTCACTTGAACGAGGTTCAAGTCCTTGTTGAATCTCCTTTCCTTTTCTATTTTATTTAATAACAATGTCATATACCCAGTCTAGTGGCCAAGAAAATGTTGAGTCTCTGATTCTTTAACCAAATATTTATTGAGTCTCTACTATGTATTAGGTATTATTCGATCACTTAGAATATGGCAAAATTACCTGCCATTGTGGAGCTCACATTCTAGTGAAAAAAAAGAGAAAATAAAAAGCATAACTCTTATGGGGAGAGTAAGGGCAAGTTATACATCATCACATGGTATGCAATAAAGAATAAGTTGTGTTGGGTATTTCTGGTGGCTGAGTGGTAAAGAATCCACCTGTCAATGCAGGAGACACAGATTTGATCCCTGATCCAGGAAGACTCCACATGCTATGGAGCAACTAAGTCTGTGAGCCACAACTATGGAGCCTGAGCTCCAGAGCTCATGCGTCACAACTACCGAGCCCCCATGCTGCAACTACTGAATGAAGTCTGTGTGCCCTAGAGCCCGTGATCCTCAGCAAGAGAAGCCATCGCAATGAAAAGCCTGTGTGCTACAAGGAAGACTAGCCTCTACTTACTGCAACTAGAGAAAGCCCATGCAGCAACAAAGACCCAGCACAATCATGAATAGATAAATTTTAAAAAGAATAAGCTGTGTTGAGACATAATCAGAGTCAAGCATCAGATCAAGAAGAGAAATATAGGCCTCCCAATTCTTGACAGTCTGAAAGTGATGACTGCTGGATGTAAAATGGTTCTGTGTGCCAGTGAAGGGACGTTGTCTTCCCTGCTCTTCCTTCGTTCTGTGAGAGCCCGTGGACAGCTGGTTTGCTCTTGGAGGGACTACTTGAGTACCTGGACAGCAGTTTAGAATTGTTGGCTAGGAAAGGCAGCTAGCCAGCATGTGGAAACCTTGGATAGTTCCAGGCCTTTGTTCTAGAAGAAGCCAGTGTGCCTGTGAATTTCCATGGCACCTGAGTTCAGGTGTAACTCCTCCATCCAGGATTAGGAGGCTCCCCAACCTTTGTCACAGGTTTCTTAGAGTCAGTTTCTGACAGTTTTGCTTACTGCGGTGGCATGATAAATATGTTATTTATGCAATGCATTATGTGATATGGCTATGGAAAAAGAAAAAAGTAAAAATAAAGCATGCTATGTAGGCTAGAGAATGTGGAGTGGAGGGTGGGTTGTAAAGAGTGTACTGGATGTATCTGAAGAATGGTAAGGAGGCCAGCACAGCCAAGTAGATAGTGAGAAGGAGAGAGGAGTAAGACAGAAAGTGAGAAAAGTAAAGTGGGGTTAGATCATATAGGGCCTTGCGGGGTTTTTTTTTTTAACGAACCTTGCTTTTACTATGAAGTGGGGAGCAATCAGAGATTTGTCAGCAAATTGACCGAGTCCTATGTTTCAGAAACTTCACTGTGCTGTTGTTTAGAGTATAGTCTAGACATGTCTGGAATTCAGGAAAGAGGTCTAGACTGGAGATATGCGACTGGGAGTCACTGGCTCACATAGGATATTTAAAGCAACGAAACCGGAAGAGATTACCAAAATGTGAATCTGCATAGAGAAAAGAAGAGGGCTGAAGCCTGGGCCCTGGGAATTCTAAAATTAGAAGGATGGAGGAGGAGGGGAAACAGCATAGGAAACCAAAAAAGAATGACCAGTGAGACAGGAGGAAGTCCAAGAAATTATAGTGTGCTGGAAATCTGGTAAAGGAACTAAATGTATTAAGGAGGAGGGCGTGAGAAACTGTCAAATGCTGTTGATATGTCACCTGTGATGGGGACTGAAATTCACTAATGAATTGGCAACTGAGTGGATGTCATCAGTGAAGTGTACAGAATTTGTTTTGGAGGAATGCTGCTGCTGCTGCTAAGTCGCTTCAGTCGTGTCCGACTCTGTGCGACCCCATAGTAGAGGCAAAGCCTGATAGAAGTAAATTTTTCAGAAAAATGGAAAAGGGAATTAGAGAGAATGATAATATATAGATCTTGAGTAATTCTGATACAGAGTTTCAGAGAATTGGAGCAGTAGCCAGTAGCAAAGTTAGCAACATCTCTCTCAACCCCTACCGATAATGGGATATCACATCTAGTTTCCAATTCTAATCTTATCTTTTAACATTATTTTCCTTTGGTCCATGATTTTGTCCTGGAGATTTTCATCTGGTTCTCTGTTCTCTCTCACCTGGCCTATGACCTCATATCTCACTAGAATAATTATAATACCATATTACCATCCCACTACCTCCATAGCAGCTTCCTGCTTCATTATGCCCACTTGGATTCTCTGCCCAATACGTTCCATTTATGATGTCATTGCCCTAAGCTAATTTAAGTCTTTAAACGGCTTCCCCAATACAGATTGGTTGTAGCTTGTAAGCGGACTGGCACTTCAGCAACACAGAGAGAAAGGCACAAACCAGGCCAGAAGAGCAAACTAGATCTCGATTGTGCAGTGGGGCTAGCTTGCCAGGTGGGGCCGCTGTTGTGAGACTTAGCAGTGTCCAAATTATGGAGAGCATTTCCCCTCATCAAGAACTTTCAGGAGTCAGAGGCCTGGTTTTATAGGTCAGAAGATGAAAGCTCTTGACTTTTTTAGGAAAAAGTCAAGGAATTAAAAAAGACTTTCCCTTGTGTAATTTAGCCTCATTATTATGCAAGGTGTTATATTTAGGATTACAGATGATTTTAAAGACCCACATTTTGGGGAACATGAGATTCCTAAATTTCTAACAGGTTTAGTTCTCACTGGTTTAGATTTCACTTGTAGATGGATGGTTGTCAGGCCAAACATTAGTTGATATTTGTTATTTCATTTCATAAATGTACCAAGATATGCTCCTCTACATTATGAATATACTTATATATTTTTTTCTGTAAATATGTCTGTATATTACGCTTACCTTTTTTAGCTTTTCCTTCTTTCTCCTGATTTTGAAACTAATTTTATTTTGTTTTCAATTCAGTTCAGTTGCTCAGGTGTGTCCGACTCTTTGCGACTCCATAGACTGCAGCATGTCAGGTTTCCCTGTCCATCACCAACTACTGGAGCTTGTTCAAACTCATGTCCATCGCGTCAGTGATGCTATCCAACCATCCCATCCTCTGTTGTCCCCTTCTCCTCCCACCTTAAATCTTTCCCAGCATCAGGGTCTTTCCAATGAGTCAATTCTTCGCATAAGGTGGCCAAAGTATTGGAGTTTCAGCTTCCAGTAATATAAAGTCATTAAATTTGTTGATGCAAATTTGTTATTGCTCCTGAAATAACATTGTTAACCTTTCCTGATTCCAAATATATTTTTGTGAACTAGGGGACTGATTGTATAATCACTGTGATTTGATGAAAAAGATACCTTATTTGTTTATTTTTTTAAATCTCACGTTTTATAATCAGAGATAGCTTCATGCAATAATATCACACTTTCTAAAGTGTGTGTTCCATAATACAGTATAACTCATGACTTTTTATAATGTTTGATGACATTTAAAAAAATTGTAGCTCACACCAGGCGGGTTAATCATACTCGGAAATATCAGATGTTCCTAATTAAATGCTGATTGCTCAGCCCCTGTTTCAGCCAGAGGGAAACTGTTCAGAAGTTTCCTGTAAAATCATGTGATTCACCTCTGTGCAATGTCTCTGCTCACTCCTGTGATTGCTCTATTTAAAGCATGTATCTTTTAGTAGTGGCTTAGTCCCTTGCGTTTTTTCTATACGTCACCTCCATGACCGTCTGTTAGAGAAGAGTTTTATTTTTTTGTTTTGAGTTATATTTGGTTTACTTACCACTCATGGGGAAAATTACTCTCTGGTTTACCTATTCCATATTTTAAGTGATAGTGTTTTTATAAATTTAAATCCTCTCTCTAAACAGATTCAATTATTTTATACACATACAACTTGCATCACCAAACATTTCACATAAGTTTTTATGAGAGCCAGGACCTAACATTCCATGCTTTGCATTGAGATTATTATCTGTATATTACTTTAGATTTTATGAAGACTGAAACATATATTCTTTAGTGGTTTTTAGTTTTTTCACTGTTCAGATTTTACATTAGCTAGCTTTCCAGAGATGATATTGAACTGGGACATTAACCACATTCTTTGCTTATCATCCTACACCTATGAATCCTCCAAGATGCGAATCATATCCTTTCCCTAATTGATGCACTTTTCCTGAAACTAAACTGGAAGGTCCCCATTTCATCCTCATATTATGCCTGTAGTTAATTGGTATTTTGATTGAACCAGCAGAAGAATAAAAATGTCCATGAATCAAAGGAAATTATTCTCATTAGATATGAAACAAAGAAAGCAGTGGTTTCGAGAACAAATATTATTCAAAAATATTCTCATTAAAAGAAATTGCTCTCTCTGGTATAATAAAATTCTTCTAAAGAGAAGCATCTGGCAGAATCATATAATTTACTGTAGCATAACATTTGGGATGAATTAAGTTGCTTCATGTCACAAAATGCTTTCAAGACTTCTCAATATTTTTTCTTCATTTTAACTTATCTCTGTCTCACAGTTCTCCAATTAGATTGTTTCTTACTCAGTATTTCTTTAAAGGCATCACATTATAAATGTTATATAGAAGTTGTAGTCCCTTGAAGGTTAGAAATACTAAAAAATGGAATTTGTTCAAGCCCATGTGTGGAATGTGAAAGTCTTCCTGTGCTGGATTCACATGCATGATTTTTCATATTAATTAGTGGGAAGATTGAGCTCCAAGTGCTGAGATAAATGAGCTGTGGAAGTGGATACTGAGAAAAAGACTGTCATCTGAGCTCACGTGTTTGCCAGGCACCCATGTATAAACCTGCTATCACCCTACATTTGAACTAACTGAGTTATTATGTTATTGAAGAAGCATTAAAATTAAACATCAGTGGACCTTAAAGTTGGAAGACATTTTAGAGGCCATCTTATCCTTTAGTCTCACCATCATTTCAGATCAACTATTTCAAGAGCTACTCTCACAGGACACCCACTGGTTTTCAAGGAAGCCCATTCCATTTTCAGAAAGCTTTTTATTGGATTGAGATATGGCTTCTGTTTCCATATTTTATTTCCAGATCTAGAAAACTCTTCAAACCTATCTTCTATATAGGGGCCTTTACACTTCCAAGTTGGCTTTCACATACATCCTAAATATTTTTTAAGTGGTATGTGCATAGTACTATAAGAAATTTGAGGGGAGTTAAACAGTGACACCATTGCCTCTCAAGAAAATATATTAGAATAAATTGAAACAGTATGAGATTTGATCAAATACTAGGGTAAGAACTCCACTCAATATTTATAAGCAGTGAGGGGCTATTTTTTAAACCATCTCTAATTATGGATAATCAGTTCAGTTCAGTTCAGTTCAGTCACTCAGTCGTGTCTGACTCTCTGCGACCCCATGAATCGCAGCACGCCAGGCCCCCCTGTCCGTCACCAACTCCCGGAGTTCACTCAGACTCACGTCCATCGAGTCCGTGATGCCATCCAGCCATCTCATCCTACTTTAAAAAGATTTTATACTGAAAGCACTGAAAATATCTTGAATAAAGTCACAGTAAACCATTTTTAAAAAATAAATGGCCACAGGCTTAAGCATAATAGAGGGTATAATTAACTATGAATGAACTGACATAGATTATTATTACTCAATGAATGCATGGACTGGCAGTAGCAGTCTCCACTGGGAATGTGTTAGGCAAACAGATTTTCAGACCCTACTCTAGATCTACTGAATCACAAGCTTCATATAACAAGAGCATAATGTGATCCATACACAAGCACTGACATATATTAAAGACCAGAAAGTCAGAAAATAGAAAGTTCAGAGAGTAGTTAAGAAACTATTCTTTAGAGTGTGGGGACCATGGTAGGAGAGGAAGGGGTTAAGAATCATTCCTTTTATGCCCAGCAGTGGGATCGCTGGATCATAAGGCAGTTCTATTTGCAATTTTTTAAGGAATCTCCACACTTCTCCATAGTGGCTGTACTAATTTGCATTCCCACCAACAGTGTAAGAGGGTTCCCTTTTCTCCACACCCTCTCCAGCATTTATTGCTTGTTGAGGAAACCAGAATTGAAAGAGAAACGTGTACCCCAGTGTTGATTGCGGCACTGTTTATAATAGCCAGGACATGGAAGCAACCTAGATGTCCATCAGCAGATGAATGGATAAGAAAGCTGTGGTACATATACACAATGGAGTATTATGAAATGCAAATCAAAACCACAATGAGGTACCATTTCACACCAGTCAGAATGGCTGTGATCCAAAAGTCTACAAGCAATAAATGCTGGAGAGGGTGTGGAGAAAAGGGAACCCTCTTACACTGTTGGTGGGAATGCAAATTAGTACAGCCACTATGGAGAACAGTGTGGAGATGCCTTAAAAAACTGGAAATAGAACTGCCTCATGACCCAGCGATCTCACTGCTGGGCATACACACCGAGGAAACCAGAATTGAAAGAGACATGTGTACCCCAATGTTCATCGCAGCACTGTTTATAATAGTCAGGACATGGAAACAACCTAGATGTCCATCAGCAGATGAATGGATAAGAAAGCTGTGGTACATATACACAATGGAGTATTAGCCATTAAAAAGAATACATTTGAATCAGTTCTAATGAGGTGGATGAAACTGCAGCCGATTATACAGAGTGAAGTAAGCCAGAAAGAAAAACACCAATACAATATACTTACACATACATATGGAATTTAGAAAGATGATAATGATAACCCTGTATGCGAGACACAGAAAAAAAAATAATAATAAAATAAATAAATAATTCCATTTATAAAATTCCATGATGAAATGCTGCTATCACATGTAGAGCAATTTTCATCTAAAAACTTATTTCTTCCTATGTTGATTTGGTATTTTCAGATGATTTCAGCTTATTTTATTGTAATTGTTATTAATGGAAATAAATTCACTGAAAGAATATTGGGTAGGTACTGTAGTCTTTGTATCTGTAATTGGTCAAAAGGCTATAGCTGTGATTTATGCTTTCTTCCTGCACTAATTGTTTCCTGATCCATTTTCCTTCAAAAAAAAAAAAAAAATCTCTCAAGCTGTCTGTTCTTTATCTGGAGAGATGACCAAGTCCTTTATTTTTTAAGGGATCTGAGCCCTTAATGCTCCCATTTGGGTGGGTTTGCCGTCCTCTTCCATTCACTCTTACCCACTGGTCGTGAATTCATTATAATCTCTTCCGTGGAGGGGCCATTTTGATTGTTTTGGGTCAACCTAGATAAAATCACTGAAACAGTAATTCGTAAATATTGCTTTAGCTTTTCTCCAGGCTTTCAATTATCCAACAGCAAACTTTAATCCTTCTGTCTTTCCATCAAATTATAAACAAAGAATTACCCAAACACACATGTTCTTTATATTTTCTGCTTTACTCAAACCATCTACATATGATGGTAATCTAGCTTCTCCTTCTGTGGGTTTGAATATATTCTTTTCTCTTGAATTTCATTCTTTTTTCTTTCCTTGAATTCTATCTTTTCTTTCTTTAAACTCTGGAGTGTAGGGTTGGGGTGTTGGGACTCCTTTCTGAAAGCCATGCATTATTATCTGTGCCTAATTCTCTTCCTTTTCATGACAGTTACCTTGTTAATTCCCAGCTTTTGTTACCTTCTGTCACCAGGTTACTTCTGCTGTTTTCATGTGTGTCGACTCTTGGGCTTTTAAACTTCTTGAGAATGTTGAAAAAAGTTGCAAGTTAAGTTTTACTTGGAGCAAAATGTGGATTGCAGCCCAGAAGACAGAATGTCAGGTAGCTCTGAGAAACTGCTCCAAGGAGGCAAGGGGAAGCTAGGAAATATAGGAGTAACAACAAAGGGCAGGTAGTCAGGGAACATCAAAAGGTTACTGTTAATTAAGGAAAACTAGATATCTCAAGTTAAGGAATATAGGGCTTTTTTTGTGTATGGGAAGATGCAAGAGTCTAGGCTCACTGGAATCATTCCTTTGATGTGCAACTCAGCTACCTGGGGCCAGTATGTGGTATTTTCACATCCTGAGTTGTCTCAGGGCTTATCATGGGGACTGACTGCAGTCTGAAGGCTGGATAGATAGCAGGTTTTATTTTTCTCTTTCCTGAATTTGGCAGGAAATATTACATTTCTTGGGCTTCTCAGATTCTACAGTGGTGAAGAATCTGCCTGCCAATGCTGGGGACGCAAGGAAAGCAGGTTTGGTCCCTGGGTCGCAAAGACCCCAGGCAGTAGACAATGGCAGCCACTCCAGTGTCCCTTCCTGGAAAATTCCATGGAAAGAGGAGTCTGGGGGCCTACAGTCCCTGGGTCCCAAAGAGTTGCACGTGACTGAGTTTATGCACATGCACACACATACACACACATTCCATTTCTCAAGAACAAGCACTGTATTTCATTCCTACAGAATCTCCTTACAGGACCAAGTTCTCACTGCACACACGGAAAGTTAGGTGAATTGTGTGTGTGTGTGTGTGTGTGTGTTAGTCACTCAGTAATGTCCAACTCTTTGAGACCCTATGGACTATAGCCCACCAGGCTCCTCTATCCATGGGATTCTCCAGGCAAGAATGAATACTGGAGTGGGTTGCCATTTCCTTCCCCATGGGTGAATCTTACACTTTTAATGACATTCATTTGACAAATCCTTACAAAATCCCTCCCATAGGACAAACACATCTTTAAGAGCAGGGGATACAAAATTGCACCCAAGGCCAGGGGCTTATATTTAAATGCTTCACTACCAGGCATACTATTCTATGTAAATTTGGGTTGAATTCATTTCATGTGATTAAACTCAAACTTGTTGAGGACCCATTCTATGCACGCTAATCCACTGAATTCTCTGTGGGGAGGAAATGATAAAAACATGTAGGTACAGGTTCAGATCCTAAAGGCACCTGCCATTGAATAAAGCACAACAGTGTATAGAGATGCAGGTCAATGGAAAGAGGAATCTATAGGTCAGAGACTCATGCTCTGTAGGAAAATAGTGACATTTTCACAGGAGAGGCCTTCCTTTGTGGCTCAACTGGTGAAGAATCCGCCTGCAATGCCGGAGACCTGGGTTTGATCCCTGGGTTGGGAAGATCCCCTGAAAAAGAGAAAGGCTACCCACTCCAGTATTCTGGCCTGGAGAATTCCATGGACTGTATAACCCATGGGGTTGCAAAGAGTTGGACACGACTGAGCGACTTTCACTTTCACTCACGGAAGAAGTGACATATGAGTTGGCCTTGGGGTGGAAGGGATTTGAGTGGTTGATTTGAGGCACTGAATGTGCGATCCTCAGTTTATGGGATCCTCCTCTCACCTGAGAGCCACCAGGAACCCTCTTTCAGGGTCAGGAACAGCAGACTGATCACAAGTAATGGTCAGCTCTAATGATCACCAAGGCAGAAAACTGAAGTGAAAGTGAAAGCGTTAGTCATTCAGTCATTTCCGACTCTTTGCAACCCCATGAACTATATAGCTCATGAGGCTCCTCTGTACATGGAATTCTCCAGGCAGTAATACTGAGGTGTTGCCATTCCCGTCTCCAGGGGATCTTCCTGGCCCAGGAATTGAACCGGCATCTCCCGTGTTGCAGGCAGATTTTTTGTCTGAGTCACCAAGGAAGCCACAAGAACTGATCTGTCCCTGTTCCAGCCCTGGTCCTCAAGACCTGTTTGCAGCTCTTGTGTGGCTCTGGCCATACAAAGAGATTCTGGGAGATTTCGTTTAAATCACTGTTTGTAAAAATGTTTCTTTTATCCAGTGTTTTATTTACATCACATTTAAGTTCTCTCTGCATTCTCTTGCTGAGTTATCTCTCCCAAAGTATGCTACCTCTCTTTCCAGGGTCTTTTTTGAAACCACAAGCCCCCTCACTCTAGTTTTTATTTTAAATAATTCATGAAGCCATTAGAGTCATAACCTAGAAAGGAATTTTTCTTTCTTTATGAAAGCCTGCCTGAGCCCCTTACAAGCCTAACGAGCAAATAAAATCCTGGATCTGAGTTGTTTTAAGAGAGCTTACAGGCATATTTTTGGCTAATGTTCAAGGTTCTCTTTAAACATTTCACCATAAAGTCTCCTGACTGCCCCTCTTTGTGGAACTGAAATGGCGTGTTGGGAAAATATGTATTTTCGTTTAAAGTAAAAATGGTCACACAGTGCAAACTTTTTGTCCCAAGAAGCTTGAATTACAAGCTCCCAGATCAAGCTTCTTTTGAAGTTTTAATTCCTTTTCTCATAAAGAACACAGCACCAAGCTATATAAATATCCATAATGTGGAAATATGGTTGTTTCAGGCATCAGTAGCTTTTACATTGGAACACCTGAAAAAAAAAAATAGTAGGGATCATCTGAGTAATACTATCCTTTGTACTGAGACTAGCTCTTTTATAATTTTTCAACCTTTTATAAGCTAAAAATAAACAACAATACATAAAAATAAAGATTGTACATTTTAAACTATTCAGAGACTGATTGCTCAGTTTCAGAAATATTTGAGTAGTGGTGTTTTCCTCACTCAGTTGGTTCTTACACTGCATCTTCACATAAAAAGAGAATGAAATGGAACAAGCCTAAATTTAAGCTCATCTTTTACCTGTGTGCAAGTCTGGTAAGGGGTTTGATGGGAAGGAAATTGAAAAATAATTTAGCAACTTAATGTTACCTGCAGATGTGAAATAATGCATGCTCTGTTCCTCATTATCTTAGAAAACAGGAAAGTGGCATAAATTGATCTGAGAGGGAAAACACCGGCCTGTTTGTTATATGCCATCCACATATTTTCTGCAGCCATGAGAAAGGCACAGTCCAGAATATATGGGGGTATGGCTATGCATTCCAATCAAATTTAATTCCAAGCAAACTGAGTCACTTCAATATAATTAAATTAAGACTTTTGAGAAGTAAAATAGCATTTACCTGGAGTCTTTGCTCACGTTCCCCCATAAAGAACCACTTTCTGTTTTGTCAGTTTCTATTTCTTCAGTGTACTCAGAGGTCGCTTCCGTCTCAGGCCAGTGGACACTGAATGTGAGAGAGTCACTGGCATTTGTAGTTCACTTGAAATTTGACAAATTTGTTTTCAATACATCCTTTCATGTGATTCTCTCAGCCACTCATTTTCTATAAAATCTATTTGACAGTTGTGAAAACTAAGGGGGGGGGAGATGACAGTTTTGCCCCTAGGTACCCAGTTGGTTAGAGAAGTGACTGTGACACAGTCATTCAACAAAACCCATACCTTTTCTTCTGCTTTCAAATAATGAAAATAACAGCTTTTGCTGGTTATGTTCATGCCAAGTGCTATGCTGAGCTCATGAGGATAATGATCTCATTTAGTCCTTACAAGGCTGCAATAGGGTCAACAGTGTCCCCATTTACAGATAAGGATTCTGAACCTGGAGAAGTTACATGTCATGTCCAAGGTGATAAGTTGGTAGAGGTAGAACTCACCTTGGTGACACACATCTTGGTTGTACATTCTCTGGGATGTTATTCTGAGTAATGAAAGTGAAAGTTGCTCAGTCGTGTCCAACTCTGTGACCCCATGGACAGTCCATGGAATTCTCTAGGTCAGAATATTGGAGTGGGTACCCTTTCCCTTCTCCAGGGGATCTTCCCAACCCAGGGACTGAGCCCAGGTCTCCCACATTGCAGGCGGATTCTTTACCAGCTGAGCCACAAGGGAAGCCCAAGAATACTGGAGTGGGTAGCATGTCCCTTCTCCAGGGGGTGTTCCTGACCCAGGAATCAAACTGGGGTCTCTTGCATTGCAGGTGGATTCTTTATCATCTGAGCTATCAGGGAAGCCCTTTGAGGAATAAGAAATCCCCTAAACACTCAAGTTTGTATGATTCTCTTTAAAACATGGATTCTGTGCACCACCACGTGTAAAGTAGACAGCTAGTGGGGCCCTACCACAGAGCATGGGAAGTTCAGCTCTGTGCTCTGTGTTGGCCCAGAGGGGTGGGTGTGGGAGTGAGAGGGAGGCTCACCAGGGAGGGGACATATGTACATATAGTGGATTCAGTTCATTTTATAGCAGAAACTAACACAACATTATAAAGAAAGTGCGCCCCAATACAAATAAATTAGATTGTATTTTCTCCATTGTATAATCTTCCCTCCTTTGTCAAAGATAAGATGTCCATAGGTGCGTGGATTTATCTCTGGGCTTTCTATTTTGCTGCATTGATCTGTATTTCTGTCTTTGTGCCAGTACCATACTGTCTTGATGACTGTGGCTTTGTAGTAAAGCCTGAAGTCAGGCAGGTTGATTCCTCCAGTTCCATTCTTCTTTCTCAAGATGGCTTTGGCTATTCGAGGTTTTTTGTATTTTCATACAAATTATGAAATTATTTGTTCTAGCTCTGTGAAAAATACCGTTGGTAGTTTGATAGGGTTGCATTGAATCTGTACATTGCTTTGGGTAGTATACTCATTTTCACTATATTGATTCTTCCAATCCATGAACATAGTATACTTCTCCATCTATTAGTGTGGTGCTGGGAAAACTGGTCAACCACTTGTAAAAGAATGAAACTAGAACACTTTCTAATACCATACACAAAAATAAACTCAAAATGGATTGAAGATCTAAACCTAAGACCAGAAACTATAAAACACTTAGAGGAGAACATAGGCAAAACACTCTCTGACATAAATCACAGCAGGATCCTCTATGACCCACCTCCCAGAATACTGGAAATAAAAGCAAAAATAAACAATTGGGACCTAATTAAAATTAAAAGCTTCTGCACAACAAAGGAAACTATAAGCAAGGTGAAAAGACAGCCTTCAGAATGGGAAAAAATAATAGCAAATGAAGCAACTGACAAACAACTAATATAAAAAATATACAAGCAACTCGTACAGCCCAATTCCAGAAAAATAAATGACACAATCAAAAAATGGGCCAAAGAACTAAATAGACATTTCTCCAAAGAAGACATATAGATGGCTAACAAACACATGAAAAGATGCTCAACGTCACTCATTATCAGAGAAACGCAAATCAAAACCACAATGAGGTACCATTTCACACCAGTCAGAATGGCTGTGATCCAAAAGTCAACAAGTAATAAATGCTGGAGAGGGTGTGGAGAAAAGGGAACCCTCTTACACTGTTGGTGGAAATGCAAATTAGTACAGCCACTATGGAGGACAGTGTGGAGATTCCTTAAGAAACTGGAAGTAGAACTGCCTTATGACCCAGCAATCCCACTGCTGGGCATACACACCGAGGAAACCAGCATTGAAAGAGATATGTGTACCCCAATGTTCATCACAGCCATGTTTATAATAGCCATGTTTATAACAGCCACTGTTTATAATAGCCAGGACATGGAAACAACCTAGATGTCCATCAGCAGATGAATGGATAAGAAAGCTGTGGTACATATACACAATGGAGTATTACTCAGCCATTAAAAAGAGTANGTTCATCACAGCCATGTTTATAATAGCCATGTTTATAACAGCCACTGTTTATAATAGCCAGGACATGGAAACAACCTAGATGTCCATCAGCAGATGAATGGATAAGAAAGCTGTGGTACATATACACAATGGAGTATTACTCAGCCATTAAAAAGAGTATATTTGAATCAGTTCTAATAAGGTGGATGAAACTGGAGCCTATTATACAAAGTGAAGTAAGCCAGAAAGAAAAACACTGATACAGTAATATTAATGCATATATATGGAATTTAGAAAATGGTAACAATAACCCTGTATGCGAGACAGCAAAAGAGACACAGATATATAGAACAGTCTTGGATTCTGTGGGAGAGGGAGAAGGTGGGA
Organism: Aepyceros melampus; assembly: GCA_006408695.1. Lineage (NCBI taxonomy): Eukaryota > Metazoa > Chordata > Mammalia > Artiodactyla > Bovidae > Aepyceros > Aepyceros melampus. The sequence goes on along the minus strand of SJXQ01000102.1, from coordinate 32,902 downwards.
TTATTTGGGAGAATGGCATTGAAACATGTATAATATCATATAAGAAATGAATCACCAGTCCAGGTTTGATGCAGGATACAGGATGCTTGGGTCTGGTGCACTGGAATGACCCAGAGAGATGCTACAGGGAGGGAGGAGGGAGGGGAGTTCAGGATGGGGAATATGTGTACACCCATGGCAGATTCATCTTGATGTATGGCAAAACCAATACAATATTGTAAAGTAATTAGCCTCCAATTAAAATAAATAAATTTAAATTAAAAACTTAGAAAATAAAAAGTAGACCTTTTAGAAGATTTCGGTGACTGTCTCACCAGTGTGCTCCCAGTACAGTAAATGCCACTGTTGGTTTTTCTTGCTGTTGCTGTGGCTTTGTTCTGTTTTTGCTTCACAATTGCTTCACATTGCTTCACAATGTCATGTTGGTTTCTGCTTACGCAGTGTGAATCAGCTATATGTATACAGAGACCCTCTCCCTCATGGACCTCCCTCCCATGCCCATCACACCCCTGTGGGTCCTCACAGAGCACTGAGCGGAGCTCTGCAGCAGCTTCCCGCTAGCTGTCCATTTTACACATGGTAGCTAGTGTACATACCTCAGTCTTGCGCCCCCAATCCATCCCATCCTCTCCTTCCCCAACTTGTCCACAAGTCTGTTCTCTGTCTTTGGGTCTCCATTCCTACCCTGGAATCGGTTCATCAGCATCATTTCTCTAGACTTCATATACATATGTGTTAATATATGATATTTGTTTTCCTGGCTTCACTATTTTATAGTGTATATTCTGTAGTTGGGGAGGGTGCTGACAAAGGAGTTGCAGGAAAAGTTTAGAAGAAGATTAGTTCAATTATAATACAATTCTTCTCAGGTCTTAGTTTACTGAGGTTTTGTTGTTTTAAGCTTTTACCTTTTCTTTTTTTTAACATATGTATTTTTTTAAATTCTCTATGGATAGCTATAATGTGGCAAAGATGAATCAATTCATATTTTTCTAGGTTGTACTTATTCTTTGGAAAACAGTATTCTTTTGAAAAATAATCTCCCACAGAGAGAATAAATTCTGTGTTTAGATGGAAACCTGTTGCTGCTGAGTTTATCTGGATGTGGCTGAGGCAGGTAACTCCTGCTAGTCAGTGACTCTGACCCACTCATTAATTAGCTCTTGTATCCCCATTAAAAATGTATCTCAGCCCTCAGGGGTGGTATCTGTGATTTTACTTACAATTGGAATATCAACCAGAAAAAAAAAAATTCCAAGTGGGAACTGAGATTCTAACCCCATTATAAGATTTAGGTGTAACAGCTGCAGTGGGATAAGTTAGAATCTTTTAACAATTTGGACTGTCCCAACATCCTTATGCAATCTATTAATTGCAAGTTATATAGACTTATTCCCAACTTAAGCCAGTATACTAATCAGAATTTTATTGTTTGTGGAACTGCTTAATTTTACTAAATTTTTGAGCATTTAAAAAGAACGATCCCTTTCTATCTGCCTAGCTATTGTCATCCCAGTACCAAAGGACCCACTCTGAGGTCTTACAAATTGTTTGTTTTTGTGTGTGTGCTGTACTTTGGCACATAGTGAGATACATATATATATATAAAATATATGCACACATACCATTATATATATAATATATGCACATGTACCTCTAACCATGCTATCTATCTATATAATCTAACTATATAGAAGCAGTTTAGTTTGATTATAAACTGATTTTTCTCATGTCTTATTTTACTAAACTTTGGTTGTTTTGAGCATTTATCTTTTATTTTTATTATTCTATATATATGTAGGTAGACATAGATATAGACATGAAGTAGATATAGATAGATATATACTAAAGAAAATGAGAAATACTTTAGAGATACAGGAATAGGAAAAATAAGGTACATAATGAATAAGAATAGAAAATATAAATATTACATTTATGTTTATAATTATTTTATATAATCTCCTTTGGCTTCTTATATATGATCTTTTCTATGGGTTTTTCTTTCATAATAGCAGATGATAAAGTAGGTACTGATTATTTATTTAAATCACCAAACTGAAAGCAAAGCTTAAAATTTAATGTGTTCATATCATTTTCATTATATATATCCAATTTGCATTATTGAGTATTTCCTAAATAAATAATTCCTTTAGGAATTCCATGTTTTTACTTGGTCATGTGACTATAAATTTATAGTATGTCTATTTTGAATATTTTGGAAATTTTGCTCACAATAGTAGTAAAAGATAGCCTTTCAACTTTTCAAAATATGGATAAAACAATTAAATCAACTTTGAATATACTTCAGTTCACAGTTAAGGACAGAGGGTTGGTCATCAAATGAGCTTGATCCAGTTAGGAAAAATATATAAATATTCATTAATTTATTCACTCCTTTATTCCAGACACATTTCATGAGTACATCCCCATGTTAGGAACTATGGTAGGTGCCGGGGTAGCAGTGAACAGACACGTTCCCAAAATAAATGCGAGAGACTGAATTCATCTTAGACTCCTAATGGGCATCTTTAGTTAGGCTACATTACAGTCAATAACGTCATTTCCCAAATTCAGGTGAGACTGTTTTGCTTTGTCTTTGCTTTTTTAAGATGGCATTTGGCTTTTAATTTATGTACTTAATTTAAACCAGATCACATTGATGAAGCACATAATAAGAATGCAGAATATCCTAAAGGTTTATCCTAGATGCAAGCTCAGAAACCTGGAGCTTGATTATACTCATGAAACTCTGAATCTTTTCTGAAACTCTGACCTCATTTCCAACAAAATAGATGGACATTCTGCAAAACCCGTGGTTCAGTGACATGTGTTTAATCTACCATGTCATTTGGATATCAATGTGTGCACTCTGTTATACAAGTCAACAATACCCTTTTCCTATTTTCCATGCAGGTTTAAATTTCCTGTGTTTGGGGAGTTCTACCAGATCACTAAGAATGCTTTATTTTGAAAGCTGGTAAATGGCTGACATTTTGGGTCCCTAAGCAAAATTTCATTCAAAAATGTCATTGATCAGGAATTAACTCAGCAAATTCTTAAAAAGCATTCCTGAGTTAAGTATCTGTAGCACTAACGAGAAGAAGAAGCACAACAGAATCCCCCACATTTTGTCCTGAATGGGTTAGAAACAGGACAAAGGAAATTTACTTCCTTGTCCACTTATTCTTACCCTCACATTGTAAATCTGACTTGCAAAGATCACAGTGTAAACTCACCTGATAAATAAAGCAGTGCAACATGGAGTTCATGTGCGCGTGCTCAGGCGTGTCTGACTCTTTGTGATCCCAGGGACTGTAGCCCACCAGGCTCCTCTGTCCATGGGATTTCCCAGGCAAGAATACTGGAGTGGGTTGTCATTTCCTCCTCCAGGGGATCTTCCCAACCCAGGGACTGAACCTGTATCTCCTGCATTGGCAGGTGGGTTATTTACCACTGACCTACCTAAGACACCCTCTGGGGCTCACATCTTTTCTTTTGACTTAAACTCTTAACACCTGTTTTTCCTATTTTTCATGGCAGGTACTTCATTTATGGTTATTGATGCTATTCTACTTTTTACTAACCTTCCAAACATCTTTGTAGAGAATAAGGCCACATAGTTGAATATCATTTATTAACAAATCATTTAAAAAACATGCTGAAAGCACCAGGTAAATCCATATCCTGGGTCTAGATATTTAAACTGTATTTGGGTATTTGCTGCTTTGACATCAATTGTTATTTATTTATTTAGCATCTCATAATATCACTTTCCTTTATTATGAATTGAATTTAATTCATCTATTTGAAGGATCTGAGTTTATCATGCTGGTTATATTATGTTATCCAGATATAATGCTTTTATGGAGCATCAAGTGTGTTGTAGGAGAAGTACATTTCAAATGGGATTGCAGAGTATGTTCATAGTAGAATCACTTGCATGCAAAATGCATATTACAAGGTCCTTTGAATTACTCATGAAAAAATATTGGTAAGCTTTCAGGTTTATTTCTTTTTTAGGTTGAAAATAGAAAACAAAACCCTGAATTGATTTTGTGTAATAACGATTAATGATTTTTAAGAGTGATAAGCATAAACAGAAGTGTTAATAACTAACTCTAGAAAACTAATAGGATTTTTTAATTAAATATTTTTTAAATAGGTTTTCCCAGGTGGCACAGTGGTGAAGAATCTGCCTGCCATGCAGGAGATGTGGGTTTGATCCCTGGGTGGGGAAGATCCCCTGGAGGAGGAAATGACTTCTCACTCTAGTATTCTTGCCTGGGAAATCCCATGGGCAGAGGAGCCTGGTGGGTCCATGGGGTTGCAAAGAGTTGGATACAACTTAGCAACTAAACAACAAAAATAGCAGGCACATACCCTTAAAATGTCACCCCATTAAAGACTTAGGATCTGGTGTAAGATGGAGCCTAGGAGCTCCTGAGCATACCTCCTCCAATGGTTATACAAGCTACTCATGGAACAATTCTCTTGGAAATAAATCCAGCAACTAGCTGAGTGAGTCCTCATTGAGCAAATGAAAAAAATACTTACATCTAAACAGGTAGGAAGGCTTACAGATGCACTCTACCTTAAACTCCACTCCTGGCACAGTGACGTACAGGAACTCCCAGCTTCTCCCTGAGAAGCAAAAGATTTGGACTAAACATCTAAGCCAGGTTGAGAGATGATTCTCACCTGCTTCACAAGCCCCTTCAGTCAAGAGTAGGGAAGTAACTGTCTCACCTAATGCCCAGAAGCCAACACAGAGAGTCAGGGAAAATAAAGAAGCAAAGGAATATGTTTCAAAAGAACAAGGTCAGACTCCAGGAACGGATCTTAATGAGACAGATTTTAATGAGACATATCATATCATTGATATGGCCGATAAAGAGATCAGCAGGCATAAACATGCTCACTGAAGTCAGGAGAACAATGCATGAACCAAGTGAGAATTTCAGCAAAGAAATGGAAGATATAAGACAGAAATCACAGAGCATAAAAATGTAAGAGGACTTCCCTGGTGGCTCAGAGGTTAAAGCATCTGCCTCCAACGCGGGAGACCCGGGTTCGATCCCTGGGTCGGGAAGATCCCCTGGAGAAGGAAATGGCAACCCACTCCAGTATTCTTGCTGGAGAATCTCATGGACTGAGGAGCCTGGTGGGCTGCAGCCCATGGGGTCACAAAGAGTCGGACACGACTGAGTGACTTTACTTACTTACTTACTTACTTACTAAAAATGTAAGAAGTGAACCGAAACACACAACATAATATGGTCAACAGAAGAGCAGACCAAGGAGAAGAAAGAATTAACACAAAGACAGGGAGAAGGGACGCATCGAATCAGAGCAGCAAAAGTAAGACCAAGAATAATGACATAAAAAAGAGTAAAGGGACTTAAGGGGCTTCCCTGGTGGCTCAGGGGCAGAGGATCCACCAGCAATGCAGGAGACGCGGGTGCAATCCCTGGGGTGGAAGGATCGCGTGGAGGGGGACATGGCAGCCCACTCCAGTATTCTTGCCTGGAGAAGCCCATGGACAGAGGAGCCTGGTGGGCCGTGGTCCATGGGGTGACACAGAATCGGACACGACCGAAGCCACGGGACACACTCACTCAAAGGGACGCGTAGGACACCGTCAGGTAGAACAAGGTACACACGATGGGACTCACAAGGGAGCAAAGAAAAGTGGCAAAAGGGTTATGCAAATGATGGCTAATTATTTGTCTAACCTGTTTCCTAAGAAACAGATCCATATCCAGGAAGCCCATAGAGTTCTGATGAAGATAAACTGAAAGAGACTCACATCAAAACAGGTTATAGTTAAACTGTCAAAAGTTAAAGGGCTTAAGAGGAGAAAGAGAAAAACAACTTGTTACTTACAAAGTAACCCTTATGAGACTAAAAGAGTTTTCAGCAGATACTTTGCAAGCCAAAAGAGCTTTCTATATCCAAAGTGTTGAAAGAAAAAAAAATCTGCTAATGAAAAGTACTCTACCTGGAAAAGTTTTTCTTCAGAATTGAAAGTGAGATAAATAGTTTTCTAGATAGAAAAAGCTGAAAGAATTCATCACCTTAGTCTTACAAGAAATGTTAGTGGAACTTCTTCAAACTGATTAAAGAATGCCAATTAGTAGCAAGAAATAATATAACAGTATAAATCTCATCAGTAAAGGTTAAATATATTGTAATGGTGGTGACTAAATCACTTAAAACTCAATTATGAGGTGGCTTTCTGGGTGGCACTGGTGGTAAAGAACCCACCAGCCAATGCAGGAGACGTAAGAGACACGGGCTTGATCCCTGGGTTGGGAAGATCCCCTGGAGGAGGGCATGGCAACCCACTCCAGTATTCTTGCTGGAGAATCCCATGAACAGAGGAGTCTGGCAGGGCGCAGTCCACAGGATCACAGAGCCGGACACGACTGAAGTGACTTAGCACGGATGCACACACACACATTGCTTACATATGGAATCTAAAAGTCATACTTATCAAAACAGTAAAAATGTGATTGCCAAGGGAGGCAATGGCACCCTACTCCAGTGCTCTTGCCTGGAAAATCCTATGGACAGAGGAGCCTGGTAGGCTGCAGTCCATGGGGTCGCTGAGAGTTGTACACGACTCAGTGACTTCACTTCCGCTTTTCACTTTCATGCATTGGAGAAGGAAATGGCAACCCACTCCAGTGTTCTTGCCCGGAGAATCCCAGGGACGGTGGAGCCTGGTGGGCTGCCGTCTATGGCGTCACACAGAGTTGGACATGACTGAAGCGATTAGCAGCAGTAGCAGCAGCGAGGGTAGGGAATTAGGGGGAGGTTGGTTAAAGTGTGCAAATTTACATCCATAAAATGAACATGATCTGACGATCTAATGTAAAACATGGTGGCTATTGTTGATAATTGTGTCCTGGATAACTGAAATTTGCTAAAAGCATAGACTTTAAATGTTTTCACCAAAAAAAAGGAAAGATGAATTTGATATTTTACAATTTTTCTGTCAATCCTACCTAATAAAGCTGAAATTAGAGGGAAAAAAATGAAGGAGCATAATCAAATATAATTTGTGGTCATTGATTGGATCCTGATTTGAATAACTGTAAAATTAAAGTCTGGGGATAACTAGTATATTTCAACATGGATTACCTACTAAATAATTCCAGAAACTGCTACTTTGTCAAATTTGAAAATGATACTGTCACAATAGAGGAGAAAGCTCTTATTTTCTGGAGATATATACATGAGATTCTGAAGCTCAGTCTGAGTTAGCCATATTTTCCTATCACTTGAAACATGTAAAATCAGAATAAAACAAATGTACAGATGTTTGCACTGAGAAAAGCTCAGATAAACAGACTGAGAGAGAATGATGACATATGGTAGAAATGAAGAAAGGAAAACTGTCTTTAGTCCTGTGTTCATGTCATGTACGTATGTCTTACGGGGCATATTTGGTGTTTGGTGGGGCAGGGAAGATTGTGTCAAAGTTTCACACAATTTGCTTTCAGTAGTTCATTGAATATACACACCCGTAAGAAAAATGTGGCAAATTGTTATCAAATGTTGAATCTGGGTGGTGAACATGTGGGTGTTTATTTTACTTTCTGTGTGCGTGCGTGCTCAGTTGCTTCAGTCGTGTCCAACTCTCTGCGACCCCATGGATGTAGCCCCCCAGGCTCCTCTGTCCATGGGATTCTCCAGGCAAGAATACTGGAGTGGGCTGCCGTGCCCTCCTCCAGGGGGTCTGCCCCACCCAGGGATTGGACTCACGTCTCCTGTTCTCCTACATTGTAGGCAGATCTTTACCACTGAGGCATCTGGGAAGCCCATTTTGCTTTTCTACTTTATTATATATATGGAAATCTTCATAGTAAAAAGTTAAACATCAGGGCTTCCCTGGTGACTACGGGCTAAGGGTCCACACTCCCAATGCAGGGAGCCCAGGCCCAGTTCTGGGCGAGAGAGCTAGATCCCACATGCTGCAGCTGAGCCCGACGCAGCCAAACAAATAACATCGATAAATAGTAAAAGTGAAGTTGAAAAAACCTTTTATGTGAAGATAAAACCGTGTGTTCCCTTATTGACTTGTTCACTCATTGCATGTATCTAAAATTTATTGATTATCCACTGTGTTTCAGGAGTTATAGGTGTTTCTGGCATGGATTAATTAATAAGCCATGTTCCTACTGTTGGTAAACACTTGTCCAATGATTCATGAGCTTTTTTCCATATCGTACCATATAGAAAATAGTAATACTTCTACAGTACAGAGGGGATAAATTGCAGTAGATTTGGAACATATGTATGGGCAAATTGTTATATTTTCTTTAAACAATAATTTTTATAAAGGGAAATAAAGTTCCCAATATTAGGGAATATACTTAATATTGAATTTATGTAGCAAATACAACTAAAACTGTTTTAAAAATTTAAGTGGGGTAAATTGAACTTACTGTGTTTTTAACCAGGCAATGTCTCTTATTTCTTTCATTTTTATTAGCCCCATATTATAGTGTTGACAGTTTCCTAGCAGGCTTGTAAAATAAGCCGTTCTGTAACTGAGGCATTTTGACTTCAGATATGGATAGAATGACCTTGTACTTCACTTCTTGAGCTTGTTCCAATAGTGTTGTTATAAATAACTAAATTCTGAAAATAACTTTGTCTCTTATTTTGCATTTTGAACTTTCAAAAAATCTTGTAATAATTTTCTGTGTAATATGGTTATAGTTTTATTGGCCCCATTACTTTTTTTTTGATAACTTTCCTATGCAAATAAGAAAAAATAAGATATTTCATCTGAGGAAGAGAATATGCACCAGCATATAAATCCAAATTTCATCTTATCTTTATTATGTTGCTTATTTAATGACTAACTTTTTTTATTTAGATTACCATGTCTGTTTCTGATGACTTGCCACCTTTAATCAAAAAGTTGTCATTATTTTTGGAAAATATATGTTTCAGTGAAGTACATAAATTTAAATATAAAGTACTTACTTAAAATGATGTAGGTCATTGGAGTGGCAGGAAATTTATTTCTAAAATATTCAACATTCTTAAGAATATTGCAAAAGAAATTCATGAAAATTTGACCTTAAATTGAGATAAAATAGTATTAGCATATTAATCTTCATAAAATTTACACATTATAGACATTTCATAAAATTGAAAAATTACTTTCATTCATGTTTGGTAAAATATTTTTTAATTATTATTTGAAAATTTTATAAAGGCTTATGCTGCTACTGCTAAGTCGCTTCAGTCGTGTCCGACTCTGTGTGACCCCATAGACGGCAGCCCACCAGGCTCTCCCGTCCCTGGGATGCTCCAGGCAAGAACACTGGAGTGGGTTGCCGTTTCTTTCTCCAATGCATGAAAGTGAGAAGTGAAAGGGGAGTTGCTCACTTGTGTCCAACTCCTAGTGACCCCATGGACTGCAGCCCACCAGGCTCCTCCATCCACGGGATTCTCCAGGCAAGAGTGCTGGAGTGGGTGACATTGCCTCCTCCAATAAAGGCTTATAGGTCACTTTAATGACAAACTGTATGTATTTATTATAGTTTAAAAACTAGGCTTCTTTTATCATTATGAAACATCTGCCACCCCAAGAGATCACTGAGACGCCTGTGTGCTGCCACACGCTGGAAGGTTCACAGCCTAGGAGGAAGGTTCTCGAAAAAGAAGCAGTGAGGTCCATTAGGGCTAAAATACGCCCACTGACGACGGGCGTCCGCAGCGGGGCCTCGCCGCGCCTGTGCGAGTCCCGGGCTGGGAAACGGCGCCTGGAGCCCATGACGCACGTGATGCCGCTGTTTCTGCCTCATTAGCACGAGTCATCTTTTCTCGCCTCCGTGTTTTTGACTCTTTGTCACTGTGAACAGCCGTACATTTGTTTCGTCCTAACGTTCAATGCTTCAACAGATAGGGAAGAATGGCAAACACAGACTGAGCTTCAGAACTCACTTTACAGGCCAGATTCACAAAGAAAGGAGCTTAGATGACAGTGGTCACCCTGGGAGAGAGTCACTCTGCTTCCTCTTGACCCCTTCCTCATTTTCAAACATAGTTCTTAGTGCTCTTCTAAATACTGTATTTTACCCAATGCAATGTCTAGGAGAAATGCATTCAGCAAGGTCAATACAAAGCTTGTAAATACATTTGCTTTCTCACAGTTATTTTAACTAAGACTTTTTCTCATCCAGGAGTGATTGTTTTGTAATAAAACAATAATTTTATTTCTTACCATCTTCTCTTGCCGAGGAGATAATTAAACCCAAGGAGCAGGAATTTGTCAACCATACAGCATGCCCTTTGACCTTTCCAGTTTTTGTTCTTATAAGTCCTTTAGGAATAAACTTTGCATGTAAAATCTTAATGGCAGTGCCAATCCTTGAAGGTGTAAGGTGAACAAGATTTGCTGTTAACAAGCTAATGTACTGAAATAAAAAAGCCTTAGCACAGGCAAACCTTGTCTAAATTTGACAACCTGAGCTGGTATATTCAGTACAGTTCAGTTCAGTCACTCAGTCTTGTCCAACTCTTTGTGACTCCATGAATTGCAGCACGCCAGGCCTCCCTGTCCATCACCAACTCCCAGAATTCACTCAAACTCACGTCCATCCAGTCGGTGATGCCATCCAGCCATCTCATCCTCTGTCATCCCCTTTTCCTCCTGCCTCCAATCCCTCCCAAGATCAGAGTCTTTTCCAATGAGTCCACTCTTCACATGAGGTGGCCAAAGTACTGGAGCTTCAGCTTTAGCATCAGTCCTTCCAATGAACACCCAGGACTGATCTCCTTCAGAATGGACTGGTTGGATCTCCTTGCAGTCCAAGGGACTCTCAAGAGTCTTCTCCAACACCCAGTTCAAAAGCATCAATTCTTCAGCGCTCAACTTTCTTCATGGTCCAACTCTCACATCCATACATGGCCACAGGAAAAACCATAGCCTTGACGAGGCGGGGAGCTGGTATATTCAGATGCCCACAGAGTCATCACTGCTTTCTTACTGTATTTGCAATGATACCTTGCTGTTTTTATGCCCCCAAAGAGTCAGCAAGTGTAACCAAACTACTAGGACAAAGTTTCAGTCATTCCCCAAAAAGAAAAACAAATCAGAGAATATTGCTTCATATCCTTCTCCCTGACTTCTGCTTAGATGGACAAAAGGAGTTGCAGGTGGACTCCTGAAATTCCAGGGGTGAAAGGAATCCAACATGACAGCCCGGGACTTGAGCTTACCCATGTAATGGGGGTAGCATGTGGAAGTTCAAAATCAGTGACTGTGGGCCAGCAAAGCCCTTCTGATGCTCTTAGTCCCAGAGAGCATCCAGACTGCCTGGGTGGGACCCGGGTGGGACCAGCTGCCCTCACCTCCCGTGTTCCTCTCAGCTCCTGCAGCTTGGAGGGGCCCGTGCAGCCCAGTGAGAAGGAGGAGCTGCATTAGGAAGACTAAGAGGTAGGTGGCAGGGTCACTTGACCACGCCGACAGCCAGGTCAAAATTGAGCAGTTAAGGAAAGAGACTTTTTCTTCAAGTGAGTTTGGAGATTTTCACCATTGCAGGGAGTTGGGCATTGCTATTATGAGCAGAGCGACAAGAAAAGTCGAACCCTGCTCTAGATTTCTCCCAAGAGACAAGAAAGTTTCTGGCCCCACTGAAGAAGCTTGATGGGACTGAGGGAGATAAAAATGAGATGCTTGCACCCTGCACCCTTCCTAGTCAACGTGGCCAGTATGGAGGCATCTGTAGTCACACAGCTGCCACTCCTCATGATGCTCTAATCAGCACAGGACTGACTTCACAGCCTTTGCCTGATCCAGTTCAACAACTGGGATGTGACTGAATTAATACAGGACTAACAGAAGGTAAAAAAAAAAAAAAAGTTTTTCTTTTAATTGAAAATTCAGTAAGTGAGCATTTTTGCATATTTTACTCAGTCTTAGGATGGATATAAATTTTCTGTTGAAATGACCACTTCTACTCCTAATTATGCCACCTAGTTTATAATTTGTAATACATAGTTCACACTGCTTTCAGATGCAATATCATTAGTAATTAGATAGTTGCATTTTAGAAAGCATGGGAATTTGATTAGATGTGATTTCTGTCAATTAGGGTTCAATTCAATTAGGATTTTGAGCTTTTCTGCCTTAAACTAAGTTCTGTCACCTACTTTCTCAGATCTTTGGTTTTCACAGCTGTGAAATATAACATGGATAATGTTACTTTCTCTGCCTGCTTTAAATGATTGAATCATAATGCAGATTATTTAGTATGTTTAGAGATGAGCATCACTATACATAATTTTATGAACATCTGTCTGTATGTATGTAAGCTTAGTCTGCTTGAGATCCCAAAACAAAATAGCACATTTGGGTGCCGTAAACAACACAGCTTTCTTTCCAGTCCTGGAGGCTGGGAAGTCCAAGATCAAGGAGCGAGCTAATTGCATTTCTGGGGAGGGCGTTCTCCTAGGTGTCGGGCTGCCTGACGTCCACCTTCTTGCCATCTCCACTTAGTTTTTTCCTCTCTGTCTTCCTTTTCTTATAAAGCCACTAATCCCAGTGTGAAGGTCCAACTCTCATGATCTGATCTAACCTGGATTATGTCCCAAAAACCTCGTCTCCAAATATCACCACACTGGGGGTTAGTGTTTCAACATCACAGTTCAGTTCATCCATGATAGACACAGATGGTCCCCAATTCGACTCAGGAGTGTTTGGCTTTATGATGGTGGGAAAGGGGTGCACATTCAGTAGAAAATATGGCTCCCAGCCACCCTCCAGCCACAGGGGTGGACACCGATACACTCACAACCATTCTGCCTCCAGACAACTTTCAGAACAGTCGTCAAAAAATTCCATGAAATGTTCAATACTTACTATAGCATAGGATCTGGGTTAGAAATTTTGCCCAAAGGTAGGCTAATTTAAGTGTTCTGAGCACATTTAAAGTCAACTGGACTAAGCTACAATGATCAGTAGGTCAGCTGTATTAAATGCATTTTATTATGACAATTTAAAATCATAATGAAGTGTTTTTTTCATTTATAATAAAATTCATTTTTAAATTGTTCACTTTCATTCAAAAATATTATTTCACTTATGTTTAACTGAGCACGTTCTGGGAGTTGGTGATGGACAGGGAAGCCTGGCATGCTGCAGTCCATGAGGTCGCAGAGAGTTGGACACGACTGAGCGACTGAACTGAACTGAACTGAGCAACTGAACTGAACTGAACTGATATTTAACTTGCAGTGTGTTTATTGCGATGTAATCCTTTTCTAAGTTGAGGCAGATCTATAGAAAGAGGGATATAGAAGCCTTAGCGCCTAATGTAGGGCTTCCCAAGTGGCACAAAGTGCTTTATCAACAGAAACGCTTTAGGTAGAGCACCCTTGCTTCTCATGTGGCTCTGTGGTAAAGAACATACCTACTAACAAAGAAGATGCATGCTCAATGCCAGGGCTGGGACTATCCCCTGCAGGAGGAAATAAAATCCCACGGACAGAGGAGCCTGATGCGCTACAGTCCCTGGGGTTACACAGAGTCAGACACACTGAGCGTGCACATACTCTTCAATACTAACCCCTAATGTGGTGATACTTAGAGATGAGGACCTTTAGGAGACAGTAAACATGAATATAATTCAAGTAGATAAATGCATTTAATTCAATAAACATCACAGTGCCGCTTAAAGATTCTTTGGGAAATGTAAAAGAATTGAGACATCTACCTTACTGCAAAGTAGCTCATGCAGTTGGAGTGAGAGTGGGGTATTTCTGTAGACAACAGGTTATAATACAGAGCAGGATAAATGAAATACAAAACAACGGCCCAAAATATGTGCTTATGATAGAGAAATGTGGACGCAATTAATTCTAGGTGTAGGGAGTAAAATATCCTTCCTGAAGGTTATAGCATTTTATCGAGTCTGAGGCAGAAATCACCCATGGCCACTGAACTCTGTTTACAAATAAGACTCCAATTAATCCCAGTATTTTGTTGCCATGGGCTTCACTTGTCTTACTCTCTGGTCAAGGCATGAATGATGATTACTTTAAACCAGTGTTTGTCAACCTTTTCTTTCAATATCTTACCCCCCAGGATGGTTTTCAGATTATTTTCCATAAATATGAAAATGCTCAGGTCTTAACCAAAGCTGTATGAGACCCCTACATCAGTTCAGTTCAGTCGCTCAGTCGTGTCCGACTCTTTGCAACCCCATGAATCGCAGCACGCCAGGCCTCCCTGTCCATCACCAACTCCTGGAGTTCGCTCAGACTCATGTCCATCGAGTCCGTGATGCCATCCAGCCATCTCATCCTCTGTCGTCCCCTTCTCCTCCTGCCCCCAATCCCTCCCAGCACCAGAGTCTTTTCCAATGAGTCAACTGTTCACATGAAGTGGCCAAAGTGCTGGAGCTTCAGCTTCAGCATCATTCCTTCCAGAGAAATCCCAGGGCTGATCTCCTTCAGAACGGACTGGTTGGATCTCCTTGTAGTCCAAGGGACTCTCAAGAGTCTTCTCCAACACAACAGTTCAAAGGCATCAATTCTTCAGCACTCAGCCTTCTTCACAGTCCAACTCTCACATCCATATATGACCACTGGGAAAACCATAGAGGCATGAGACCCCTACATCAGTCCTGGTTAAAAAGAAAAGTAATACAAGTTATAAGCCCCACCTTCCAAAATCAAAATAAAACAAAATCACCAGCATTTGCACTGTGAGCAGCTTACCGCCTTTCAACTCATTATTTTAAAGAGGAATTTCCTAGCCTTTTAAAACAAACTCTTAACTGTTTTAGGCTCTAGCCCATATGTTCTGACACTGCTTCAGACTGACTTCAAAGGGATTCTCTTGCTGGAAAACTTAGCACGAAAGCCTCAAAAGGAAAATTCCACAGTAGTGCTTCAGGATAATGGGGGAGGAAGTGTTCACATAGTCCTGGGAAAGGAAAATAATTTGTTTGCCTGTTTTTATGGAATTATAGAGCCCATAACACTCAGTACCATTAGCCTCTATCTCTAAAGGGATCCTTCAGTTTCCCCTTCTCTCTTCATTTCACGTGTCTTCTCTCAGTCTCTACTCACCCGAGGACCTTAATTCCAGCCTGTGCTGGGTGGGGTTAAGCCCCAGGTCCATGTGGATGGTGTTCCTGGTGGGGATTCTTACACTGCGCATAAACAAAATCTCAAAAGGCACCGGGGAAGTCCTTGATTTTTAAACAGAATGATTCTTTTCAATTCATATCAACTCTTCCCAAGAAAATGCACGTATCTGTAGCCAAAAATGCTCTTTAATTTGGAGAGACATTTTAAAAGACTCAGGAACACAAAAATGTTTTAATTGAACAGAAGAATACCTTGAAATAAAGTTACACTACATCACAATGTTTTTGTTTTGAAAATGAAAAAAATGTTGCAACGAACTCTCTGGTTTCCAGATTTCCATTTCAAACACAAAACCACGGAAGCTCCTATCAAAGTATGGCATCACTCTGAATGAGATATTTTATCAAAGTATGGCATCACTCTGAATGAAATATTTTTAGCACCATGCCACAGGAGCGCATTGCTCCTGAGCATTGCTGAACAAGGGGAAACAAATTGTGCTTTTTGGGTTCTGATTCACTATCTCAAGGCACAAGTGAAGCAAGAAAGACAGGGAAAGGAAAGCTGGGACAAACTCTCACATGAGGGCATCTACGAATCTGAGAAGGTGGATGTGCAGAAAACAGATGGTATATAAACTGATCATTAGGTCACACCCACGAGATAAGTGCAAAGAAGAGTTTGATTTTTAAACTTCAGCTGAACAAACATAATTTTATAAAATTTTTTTTTCACTTGAAAAAACCTCACAAAATATAGCTATTAAAATTTTAAAAGAGTACTTAGGATAAGGCTATTTCACTAATTTCTTTTTAATATCATATTTAAAATACCATAAGCTCTACAAAACTATTATTTGAATGTTATGCACAATTCACTTTGCTCTAATAGTATTTAAATTTACATAAAATCTTCAACTATAATCTCTTGATTTTTTAAAGCTGTTTAATGGTTTTTAGGACAGTCACAGAGTTGTGCAGCCGTCATCACAATCCAGTTTTGGAATAGTGTCCTCATCCCCCAAAGAAACCTTGTCCCCACTTACAATTGTTCCCAGCTCCCTCAAGCCCACCCTCTAGGCAACCATGAACTGACTTTCTCTGGATTGGCCTGTTCTGGACATTTTGCATAAATGGAACCATCTATTGACTTCTTCTACTTAGTACGCACTTTTCAAGTCTCCTTCATGTTTAGCCCTCATCAGCATTTCATCCCTAGTCCTCTTTATGGGAGTAATAATTTTCGACCGTGTGGACGAACTTCATCACTGACGTCTTGATTCACCCCCTGATGGAACTCGGGTGGTTTCCACTTTTTCACTTTTACAGGTAACATTGACATGAACGGTCCTGTATGTATCCATTTTGTGTGGACATACTATTTTTATATCATAGATGTGTGCCTATGAGAGGAATTGCTGAGCCATATAACAACTTAATACTTTGCACTTTGAAGAGCAGCCCAAGTGTTTTCCAAAATGGCGATGACAGTTTCCATTTCTACCGTCAAGGAGGGTTCCGATTTCTCCACATCCTTCACAACGCTGCTTCTCCGTCTTTTTGATTATACTAATCCTGGTGGTGCTAGTGGTAAAGAACCGCCTACCAATGCGGGAGATTCAGCTTCAATACCTTGTTCGGGAAGATCCCCTGGAGGAGGGCATGACAGCCCATTCCAATATTCTTTCCTGGGCCATCCCATGGATGGAGGAGCCTGGCGGGCTATGTCCATAGGGCTGCAAAGAATCGGACACAACTGAAGTGACTTAGCATGCATGCATCCTATTGTATATGAAGTGATGTCTTATTCATATTTCAGTTTACATTTCCTTAATCTCTTGTCGCTCAGTTGCTGTCATGTCTGACTCTTCGAGACCCATGGACTACAGCACGCCACGCTTCCAGGTCCATCACCATCTCCTGGAGGTTGCTCAAACTCATGTCCTTTGAGTCGATGATGCCATCCAACCATCATCCTCTGTCATCCCCTCCTCCTCCTGCTTTCAGTCTTTCTCAGCATCAGGGGCTTTTTTAATGAATCGGTTCTTCGCATAAGGTGGCCAAAGTATTGGAGCTTCAGTTTCAGCTTTCAGTTTCAGGGCTATTAGACTTAGACCTGAATGTCTAATGATGTGGAATATATTTTAAGTGCTTATTGTCCATTTGTAGATTTTCTTTAGATATTTGATATGTATTCAAGTCATTTGCCTATTTTTAGTTGGGTTAGTTTTTGTGTGTGTGTGTGTGTTGTAAGAATTCTTTGTATGTTCTGAATACAAGTTCCTTATTAAATATGTGACTTGAAAATATTTTTTCCATTCTAGGGATTGCTTTCTCACTTGCTTGATAGTATAGTTTTCAGTTTTTTTTTTTTTTAATTCTGATGAAGCCCAGTTTACCGACTCTTTTGTTTTCTCACTGTGTTTATGGTGTCACATCTAAGAAACAGTTGCTTAACCTAAGATTGCAAACATTTACACCTGTATTTTCTTCTAAGAATTGTACTCTTGATTTTTATTTAAAATCAAGGGGAAAGAACAAAGCTATGAACAAAGCTAGTAGAGGTGATGGAATTCCAGTTGAGCTAGTTCAAATCCTAAAAGATGATGCTGTGAAAGTGTTGCAGTTAATATGCCAACAAATTCGGAAAACTCAGCAGTGGCCACAGGACTGGAAAAGGTCAGTTTTCATTCCAATCTCAAAGAAAGGCAATGCCAAAGAATGCTCAAACTACCGCACAATTGCACTCATCTCAACTGCTAGGAAAGTAATGCTCAAAATTCTCCAAGCTAGGTTTCAACAGTACATGAACCGTGAACTTCACAAACTTCAAGCTGAATTTAGAAAAGGCAGCAGAACCAGAGATCAAATTGCCAACATCTGTTGGATCATCAAAAAAGAAGAGAGTTATAGAAAAGCATCTACTTCTGCTTTATTGACTATGCCAAAGTCTTTGTGTGGATGATAACAAACTGTGGAAAATTCTTCAAGAGATGGGAATACCAGCCCACCTGACCTGCCTCTTGAGAAATCTGTATGCAGGTCCAGAAAAAACAGAATCAGACATGAAACAACAGACTGGTTCCAAATAGGGGAAGGAGTATGTCAAGGCTGTATCCTGTCACCCTGCTTATTTAACCTATATGCAGAGTACATCATGAGACATGCCAGGCTGGATGAAGCACAAACTGGAATCAAGATTGCTGGGAGAAATATCAGTAACTTCAGATTTGCAGATGACACTACCCTTATGGAAGAAAGCAAAGAGGAACTAAAGAGCCTCTTGATGAAAGTTAAAGAGGAGAGTGAAAAAGTTGGCTTGAAACTCAACATTCAGTAATCCAAGATCATGGCATCTGGTCCCATCACTTCATGCCAACTAGATGGAGAAACAACGGAAACAGTGACAAACTTTGTTTTTTGGGCTCCAAAATCACTGCAGGTGGTGACTGCAGCCATGAAACTAAAAAATGCTTGCGCCTTGGAAGAAAAGTTATGACCAACATAGATCAGTTCAGTTCAGTTCAGTCGCTCAGTCGTGTCCAACTCTTTGCCACCCTGTGAATCGCAGCACGCCAGGCCAACCTGTCCATCACCAACTCCCGGAGTTTACCCAAACTCATGTCCATCGAGTCGGTGCTGTCATCCAACCATCTCATCCTCTGTCGTCCCCTTCTCCTCCTGCCCCCAATCCCTCCCAGCATCAGGGTCTTTTCCAATGAGTCAACTCTTGGCATGAGGTGACCAAAGTATTGGAGTTTCAGCTTCAGCATCAGTCCTTACAATGAACACCCAGGACTGATCTCCTTTAGGATGGACTGGTTGGATCTCCTTGCAGTCCAAGGGACTCTCAAGAGTCTTCTCCAACACCACAGTTCAAAAGCATCAATTCTTCAGTGCTCAGCTTTCTTCACTGTCAAACCTCACATCCATACATGACCACAGGAAAAACAATAGCCTTGACTAGAAGGACCTTTGTTGGCAAAGTAATGTCTCTGCTTTTTAATATGCTATCTAGGTTGGTCATAGCTTCCTTCCAAGGAATTTCATTCTTCTCCAACACCACAGTTCAAAAGCATCAATTCTTCAGTGCTCAGCTTTCTTCACTGTCAAACTCTCACATCCATACATGACCACAGGAAAAACAATAGCCTTGACTAGAAGGACCTTTGTTGGCAAAGTAATGTCTCTGCTTTTTAATATGCTATCTAGGTTGGTCATAGCTTCCTTCCAAGGAATTTCATGTCTGCAGTCACTGTATTTTTTGGAGCCTCAAAAATAAAGTCTGACACTGTTTCCACTGTTTCCGCATCTATTTCCCATGAAGTGATGACACTGGATGCCATGATCTTCGTCTTCTGAATGTTGAGTTTTAAGCCAACTTTTTCACTCTCCTCTTTTACTTTCTTCAAGAGGCTTTTTACTTCCTCTTCACTTTCTGCCATAAGGGTGGTGTCATCTGCATATCTGAGGTTACTGATATTTCTCCCTGCAATCTTGATTCCAGCTTGTGTTTCTTCCAGTCCCGCGTTTCTCATGATGTACTCTGCATAGAAGTTAAATAAGCAGGGTGACAATATACAGCCTTGATGTACTCCTTTTCCTATTTGGAACCAGTCTGTTGTTCCATGTCCAGTTCTAATTGTTTTCATTCCAATACCAAGAAAGGCAATGCCAAAGAATGCTCAAACTACTGCACCATTGCACTCATCTCACATGCTAGTAAAGTAATGCTCAAAATTCTCCAAGCCAGGCTTTAGCAATATGTGAACTGTGAACTTCCAGATGTTTGAGCTGGTTTTAGAAAAGCAGAGGAACCAGAGATTAAATTGCCAACACCTGCTGGATCATCAAAAAAGCAAGAGAATTCTAGAAAAATATCTATTTCTGCTTGATTGACTATGCCAAAGCCTTTGACTGTGTGGATCACAATAAACTTTGGAAATTCTGAAAGAGGAATACCAGACCACCTGACCTGCCTCTTGAGAAAACTATATGCAGGTCAGGAAGCAACAGTTAGAACTGGACATGGAACAACAGACTGGACTGGATGGCATGTTAAAAAGCAGAGACATTACTTTGCCTACAAAGGTCCATCTAGTCAAGGCTATGGTTTTTCCAGTAGTCATGTATGGTTGTGATAGTGGACTATAAAGAAAGCTAAGCACCAAAGAACTGATGCTTTTGCACTGTGGTTTTGGAGAAGACTCTTGAGAGTCCCTTGGCCTGCAAGGAGATCCAACCAGTCAATCTTAAAGGAAATCAGTCCTGAATATTCAGTGGAAGGACTGATGTTGAAGCTGAAACTCCAATACTTTGGCCACCTGATGTGAAGAACTGACGGATTGGAAAAGACTCTGATGCTGGGAAGGATTGAAGGTGGGAGGAGAAGGGGATGACAGAGGATGAGATGGTTGGATGGCATCACCAACTCGATGGACATGAGTTTGAGCAAGCCCTGGGAGTTGCTGATGGACAGGGAGGCCTGGTGTGCTGCAGTCCATGGGATCACAAAGGGTCGGACACAACTGAGCGACTGAACTGAATTGAATGGAAAAGAAAGAAGGATTTCTTTCTTCTTTCTCTCCTCTGAAAGGAAATGAGGAGAAATGCTAAAAGTAAAGACAAAAAAGAGGAAGAGAAAGGAGAGAGAAACACCGTAAGACTTCTGAATGTAAGGAATGTGCTTCTGTAGGACCCTGTGGAAGCTCGTTGATGGCAATTTCCATTAAACAGCAACTTGCTTTGAAAGGCTGGGTTGGGGGAGGTCGTTTGAAAAGAGAAACTGTGCCTGGAATCCCTTCTCTTGCTGCTGATTTTGCCAGCCATGCAGATCAGAGATGCTGCCAGAGCTACAGATGGTGCTGGCCTTTGGGGCCCGGTCTGAGGCTGGGGTGCAGCTGAAGCTAGAGCAGGGCTGGGGCTGAGTGTATGGTGGGTGAGGCAGGGAGGCAAAGCAGCCAGACTTCCCCAAACATCAGGCTCCTCCTCCCTTCTTGTGTTAGTTTTTTAGAACTGCCGTTTCAAAATGCCATAAACGGAGTGGGCTTCTCAGGTGCCTCACTGGTAAAGAATCTGCCTGCCAATGCAGGAGACACAGGAGATTCAGGTTTGATCCCTGGATTGGGAAGATCCCCAGAGGAGGAAAGGGCAACCCAGTCCAATATCCTGCCTGGAGAATCCCCATGGACAGAGGAGCCTGGTGGGCTACAGTCCATGGGGTCGCAGAGAGTCGGACACGACTGAGTGACTGAACATACACACAGAGTGGTTAAAACAAGAGAAATGTATTCTCTCACAGTCCTGGAGGCCAGTAGTCCAGAGTCGAGGTGCCAGCAGAGTTGGTTGCTCCTGGAGACTCTGGGAGCATCCTTCCCCAGCCTCCCCTACTGCTTCTGGCAGCTGCTAGCACTCTTTAGCATTCCCTGACTTGTAGGCACATCACTGCAGCCTCCACCTCTGTCTTATTTTGGCACCTGCCCTCTGTGCACGCTGTGTCCAAATTCTCCACTTCTTATACGGCCCATCCTGTTCCAGCATGATCTAATCTTAACTCAGTTCCACCTGCAAAGAGCCTTTTTTTAAATAAGGCCAAAATCCCAGGCTGGCTGCATGTGAATTTTGGTGGAATACTATTTAAAATACTGTCTCTCTTTAACAGGCCTTTTGGGCCAGACTCAGGTTCCAGATGGGGCTGCCCTGGTGGCTCAGTGGTAAAGAATCTGCCTGCCATGCACAGACCTGGGTTTGGTCCCTGGGTTGGGAAGATTCCCTGGAGAAGGGAATGGCAACACAGTTCAGTATTCTGGAGAATTCCATGGACAGAGGAGCCTGCTGGGCTTTCGTCCATGGGGTCGCAAAGCAACCAACACTTTCACTACACTTTCAGGTTCCAGGGCTGAGAAATATGAAAAGTGGAGGGAAGCAGCTAACCAAGAGGATGATGCTAAGACTTCTGATGATGACTAAACCCTATGTATATCCTAAGCTCTATGGAAATCACACATTGAAAATTATCCGGTTCTACTCTATTAAAGGCACTAGGTTGTATCTCGCTTTGTTAGAGAGCTACTTGGACACATTTTCTGCTTCTGTTCCCAGTGCTGGCTTTCACGTTGAATGAGTTAAAAGTGTCTGACTTCACACCCTCTCTGTTGGACCACAGTTTGTCAGACCTCTCCACCATGACCCGCTTGTCTTGGGTGTCCCCACAGGGCATGGCTTAGTTTCATTGAGTTAGACAAGGCTGTAGTCCTAGTGTGATTAAATTGGCTAGTTTTCTGTGAGTATGGTTTCAGTGTGTCTGCCCTCTGATGCCCTCTTGCAAAACCTATCATCTTACTTGGTTTTCTCTTGCCTTGGACAAGGGGTATGTCCTCACTGCCGCCCCTCCTGATCTTGAACGTGCCCTCTAAGCCCTCCTGTGCCCACACAGCCACCACTCCTTGGACGTGGGGTTGGTCCTCCCAGCTGCGGCTCCTGACCTCAGACCTCATTCCCAAGGGGCGGCAGCCAAGAGAAGTTATCCCACGTCCAATGTCAGGGGCAGCAGCTGAGAGTGCCAGGCTGTGACAGCGCAGGAATGGTTGAGAGGAGCTACCTCACATCCAAGGCCTGGGGCAGCGGCCGGGAGGAGCTACCCCATGCTCGAGGCCAGGGGCAGCAGCTGGGAGGAGTAACCCCATGTCCAAGGAGTGGTGGCTGCATGGGCACAGGAGGGCCTAGAGGAGCTATTTCTGACAATAAAGGACACTATTTGCATCAAACTTTGAAATACATTAAAAATTTGGAAGATTGATAGGTGGATAGAGTTTTAGATATGTGATAACATATTACTTGGGGATTATAGGTGACTGATATATAGATGCTTATTATGTAATTCTTTTAGGTTTTTCTTCTATGGTTGAAATTTTTTAGCGGCCGGGAGGAGCTACCCCATGCTCGAGGCCAGGGGCAGCAGCTGGGAGGAGTAACCCCATGTCCAAGGAGTGGTGGCTGCATGGGCACAGGAGGGCCTAGAGGAGCTATTTCTGACAATAAAGGACACTATTTGCATCAAACTTTGAAATACATTAAAAATTTGGAAGATTGATAGGTGGATAGAGTTTTAGATATGTGATAACATATTACTTGGGGATTATAGGTGACTGATATATAGATGCTTATTATGTAATTCTTTTAGGTTTTTCTTCTATGGTTGAAATTTTTCTTAGTTAAAAGTTAGCAAAATTACAGTTATTTCAGTCAAGTTCAACTGTACCATAAGATCCACATATGGGCCCCTTTAGTGCCTTTATATAGACTTCTGCCACAGTAACTTCTTAAATACTATAGCTTTTAGTAGCTTTACCTTTTTACATTCTACTGGCAGTCCACTGAGAATTGAGACTGTGTCTTATCTCTGTAATCTGATGTTAGCACACTGGCACATAGATAATTTTAATGTATGTAGAATAAATCGATCCTATAATAAATGATTAGTAAACGCCTATGTTTCCCTTGGAAGTGAACAGAGATCATTCTGTCATTTTTTAGATTGCACCCAAATAATGCATTTCTGATTATTTTGTTGATTATGAGGGCTACTCATTTCTTCTAAGGGATTCTGGCCCACAGTAGTAGATATAATGGTCATATGAATTAAATTTGCCCATTCCAGTCTATTTACTTCACTGATTCCCAAAACGTTGATATTCACTCTTGCCATCTCCTATTTGACAACTTCCAATTTACCTTGATTCAAGAACCTAACGTTCTAGGTTCCTATGCAATACTGTTCTTACAGCACCGGACTTCACTTTCAACACCAGAAACATCCACAACTGGGCATTGTTCCCACTTTGGCTCACCTCTTCATTCCTTTTGGAGCTATTTCTCTGCTCTTTTCTATTAGCATATTGGGCAACTACCAACCTGGGGATTTCATCTTTCATTGTCATACTTTTTTTTTTTCCTTTTCATGCTGTTCATGGGGTTCTCAAGGCAAGAATGCTGAAGTCACTTGTCATTCCCTTCATCAGTGGACCACACATATTTTGTCAGAATTCTCTACCATGACCTATCTGTCTTGGGTGATCATACATAGCATGGCTCATAGTTACATTATTAGGCAAGACAGTGGTCCATGTGATCAGTTTACTTAGTTTTCTGTAGTTTTGGTTTTCAACCTCTGATGGATGAGGATAAGAGGCTTGTGGAAGCTTCCAGGTGGGAGGGACTGGCTGTGAGTAAAACTGGGTCTTACTCTGGTGGACAGAGCCATGTTCAGTAAACCTTTAATCCAATTTTCTGCTGATGGGTGGGGCTGTATTACCTTGCTGTAGTTTGGCAACCTCATTCAATAGAACTTATGCCAGTATTGCCTGGTTCCCAGGACTGTTGTAGTCAGTGCCCCTGACCCCGCAGCAGGGCACTGTTGACCTACACCTCCACCAGAGACTCAAAGACACTCACAGGCAAGTCTGACTAAGGTTCTTGTGGGGTCACTGCTCCTTTATCCTGGGTCCTGGTTGCACAGAAAGATTTGTTGTGCCCTCCAAGAGTCTGTTTCCCTGGGGCTTCTCATCAGGGATTAGAATGCGAAAGCAATAAGTCAAGAAATACCTGGAGTACAGGCAAATTTGGCATTGGAGTACAAAATGAAGCAGGGCAAAGGCTAACAGAATTTTATCAAGAGAACACAGTGCTCATAGCAAACACCCTTTTCCAATAATACATGAGATGACTCTTTACATGGACATCACCACATCGTCAATACAGAAATCAGATTGATTATATTCTTTGAAGCTGAAGATGGAGAAGCACTATACAGTCAGAAAAAAACAATACCAGGAGCTGACTGTAGCTCAGATCATGAACTCCTTATTGCAAAATTCAGGCTTAAGTTGAAGAAAGTAGGGAAAACCACTAGGTCATTCAGGTATGACCTAAATCAAATCCCTTACGATTATACAGTAGAAGTGACAAATAAATTCAAGGGATTAGATCTGATAGACCTGAAGAACTATGGACAGAGGTTTGTGATATTATACAGAAGGTGGTGATCCCCAACAAAAGGAAAACCATCTGCAAGTAAAAGAAAGGCAAAAAGGCAAAATGGTTGTCTAAGGACACCTTACCAATATGCAAGAAAAGAAGATAAGCAAAAGGCAAAGGAGAAAAGGAAACATATATCCATCTGAAATCAGAGTTCTGAAGAATATCAAGGAGAAATAAGAAAGCCTTCCTAAGTGAACAATGCAAAGAAATAGAGGAAAATAATAGAATGTGAAAGATTAGAGATCTCTTCAAGAAAATTAGAAATACCAAGGGAATATTTTATGCGCAGATGGGCACAAAAAGGGCAGAAATGGTATGGACCTAACAGAAGCTGAAGATATTAAGAAGAGGTGGCAAATATACACATAAGTACTATACAAAATTTTTCTTAATGACCCAGCAAGCATGATGGTGTGATCACTCACCTAGAGTCAGACATCCTGGAGGGCAAAGTCAAGTGGGCCTTAGGAAGCATCACTATGAACAAACCTAGGGGAGGTGATGGAATTCCAAGTGAGCTATTACAAATACTAAAAGATGATGCTGTTAAAGTGCTGCACTCAATATTCCAGCAAATTTGGAAAACTCAACAGTGCCACAGGACTGGAAAAGTTCAGTTTTCATTCCAATCCCAAAGAAGGGCTATGCCAAAATATGTTCAAACTACCATACAATTGCACTCATTTCACATGCTAACAATGTAATGCTCAAAATTCTTCAAGCTAGACTTCAACAGTACATGAAACACAGACTCTCAGATGTCCCAACTGGATTTAGAAAAGGCAGAGGAACCAGAGATCAAATTGCCAACATCTGCTGGATCACAGAAAACGCAAGAGAATTCCAGAAAAACATCTACACCTGCTTCATTGACTACACTAAAGCCTTTGACTATATGAATAACAACAAACTGTGGAAAATTCTTAAAGAGATTGAAAAATCAGACCACCTTACCTGCCTCCTACAAAATCTGTATGTGGGTCAAGAAGCAAAAATGAGAACTGAACATGGACCTGGTTCCAAATCAGGAAAGGAGTGCATCAAGGTTGTATAGTGTCACTATGCTTATTTGGCTTATATGCTGAGCACATCATGTGAAATGCCAGACCGAATGAAGCACAAGCTTGAATCAAGGTTTCCGGCAGAAATATCAATAACCCCAGATATGCAGATGACACGACCCTTATGGCAGAAAGCAAAGAGGAACTAAAAAGCCTCTTGGTGAAGGTGAAAGAGGAGAGTGAAAAAGCTGGCTTGGAACTCAACATTCAAAAAATGAAGATCCTGGCATTCCATCCCATCACTTCATGCAAATAGATGGGGAAACAGTGGCAACAGTGACAGATTATTTTCTTGGACTTCAAAAATCACTGCAGATGGTGAGTGCAGTCATGGAAATCAAAGACACTTGCTCCTTGGAAGAAAAGCTATTACAAGCCCAGACATTGTATTAAAAAGCAGAGACATTACTTTGCTGACAAAGGTCTGTATGGTCAAAGGTATGTTTTTTCCAGTAGTCATGTATGGATGTGAGAGCTAGACCATAAAGAAGTCTGAACGCTGAATAATTGATGCTTTTGAACTGTAGTGTTGGAGATTACTCTTGAGAATCCCTTGACTGCAATGAGATCAAACCAGTCAATCCTAAAGGAAATCAACCCTGACTATTCATTAGAAGGACTGATGCTGAAACTTAATCTCCAATTTTTTGGCTGCCTGATGCAAAGAGCTGACTCATTTTAAGAGATCTGATGCTGGGAAAGACTGAAGGCAGGAGAAGGGAGCGACAGTGGATGAAATGGTTGAATGGCATCACTGACTCAGTGGATATGAGTTTGAGCAAGTTCCAGGAGATGGTGAAAGACAGCAAAGCCCTGCATGCTGCTGTCTAGGGGTCACAAAGAGTCAGGCTCAACTGAGCGACTGAACAACTACAAATGACTATGAGTATTCATTCAACTGACAAACATTTCTTTAGTTCTTTAACTATTGGTAACAGAGTGATTATAACATGCCAAGAACTTTGTTAGCTACTTTGCGCACACTGCCTCACTGAAGCTTTGAAACATGGTTTACATATTAATTGAGTTTTACAAGTAAAGCAACTGAGACTCTAAGAAGTTAATAATTTACCCTAGATCACAGAGCCAGTAAATAGTACAGCTGGGATTGAGCTCTTATCTGACTCCAAAATCCATGCTCTGAACCACCTTAGACAGCAAACTATTTCTGCATAATTACGCATGTTTTCTGCTTATTATGCGCTGAACTGCATGCCAGGCATGAGGAAACAAGGAGGAATAAAAGGTCCATGAACATGAAGGAAGATGCAAAATGCATGACAAATACATGTCTGTGTCTAGACAAGTTATCATACCCCACATAATGCTTTAGGAAAAGTTTGTAGTAATGCCTGAATTATGTACCTTCCCACTACATACAAACACACATGCATGCACACACATACACACATGCATGTGCTTTCTAAATAACTGTTTTCATCAGCCTTGAAAATCAAAGAAAAAGCAGCCTTGTCCCCTCTGTCTCCTCTGGAGCATTTGGGGCTGGCCCTTGAGTGCATTCTTTTGCAAATGATTGCTTTGCCTCAGGAGAGAGATTAATTGGTTTCTATGGTCAGTAATGGCAATCCACTCCAATACTCTTGCCTGGAAAATCCCATGGACGGAGGAGCCTGAGAAGCTACAGTCTATGGGGTCGTAAAGAGTCGGACACGACTGCGCCACTTCACTTCACTTCACTTCACTTCACATGGTCAGCTACCTTCTTAGAGAAAAATCTATCAGGAGAGGAAAAATAGGGAAAGCAAGACCTTGTTTGTACATCTTTTTAAAACAGTATTGAATGAAGCAGTTTTGAATGAAAAATTTTGAGTGCATATATGACTTCTTATTCAGCTTACCCTTCAAAAAAAGGAATTTCAAAGTTAGAATCTTGGTTGTTATTTTTTAAGCTACATGGATAATTTAAGCTAATGGATAATTTTCACTAAATCTAATAAATTTTATGTTATAATAAATTACAATAACCAGACCTTATTGCACATTTATTATGGATCATGCCCTATACTATGGGTTTTACATGATTTAGCAAGGTAATTGTCACAACAGTCCTATGAGTAAAGTATTATTATTATGAATCCTATCTTACAAATGAGGGTGCATGGTATCAGAAAGGTTAAAGGCCTTACCCAGTATCACAGTGGAAAGAGGCAGAGCTTTTACTCCACTAGCTTTCCTCTGATTTCAGAGTTCATGTGCTCAGTAAATTACTATGATTTACTCTCATCTTATTGGAGGTTAGAAATCAGATGATCATCCTAGAAGAACATTCAGCAGTAGCAAGCAAACTGCAACCAGAAGAAACATCTTAGATTCTCCTAGTCTCTCCTCTCATTCTCCTCCAAGCCTCCACTTCACCTCCTATCATGCGCTGTACTCCCCACTTGGCTGTATTAGAAGACAGAGCAAAAAAACTGCCTTTTGTCTGCAAGCAAGTAAGAGAGTTCTCAACAGAACCCAATCATGCTGGCACCCTGGTCTCAAATTTCCTAGCCTCTAGAATGTGTGAAACAAATGTCCATTGTTTAAGCCACCCAGTCTGTGGTGTTTTGTTACAGCAGCCCAGCCTAAAACAATTATATCCATTAGAAGGTATCAATTCAGTTATTTCCTATTATAAGAGTTTGGTTCAATAGCAAATACTTTATTAATCAAAGGCAACAGCACTCCACTCCAGTACTCTTGCCTGGAGAATCCCTTGGACGGAGGAGCCTGGTGGGCTGCAGTCCATGGGGTTGCTGAGTTGGACGTGACTGAGTGACTTCACTTTCAGTTTTCACTTTCACCCATTGGAGAAAGTAATGGCAACCCACTCCAGTGTTCTTGCCTGGAGAATCCCAGGGATGGGGGAGCCTGGTGGGCTGCCTTCTATGGGGTCACACAGAGTCGGACACGACTGAAGCGACTTAGCAGCAGCAGCATGCACTATAACAAGGTGGAAAACCAGAAAAAACCCACAATACTTATATGTATCTTTGTATTTATTTAGAAATGTATAGGTTTCTTACGCTTTGTGTTTTTCAGTTTAAAAGTGAATGTGATGGTGGTTTAGTTACTAAGTTGTGTCCAACTCCTGTGACCCCATAGACTGTAGCCCGCCAGGCTCCTGTCTATGGGATTTTATAGGCAAGAATACTGGAGTGGGTTGCCTTTTCCTTCTCCAGGTGATCTTCCTGAACCAGGGATCAAACCCTATAGCCACATGTACCTATAGCCAAAACAATCTTGAAAAAGAACAAACTGAGTGCTCACACTTCACAATTTAAAAACTTATTATAAAGTTACAGTAATCAAGAGATTATGGTGCTGGCATAGGATAGATACATAGATCAATGTAATATTATACATCTACGATCAACTGATTTTCAGTGAGGGTGCCAAGACTATCCAAGAGGAAAATGAATAGTCCTCTTAACAATGGTACTCGGACAATAGGATATCTTGTAAAAAATAGTAACATTAGACCTCTATTTCACAACATGCACAAACATTAACAAAGTGGATCAGAGAACTACACATATGAGGTAGAACTCTAAAATTCTTAGGAAAAAAAAAAAGGCGTAATCTTCATGACCTAGCATTATGCAATGGTTTTATTATATCAAAAGTAAAAGGCACAAAAGAAAAATTAGATAACTTGAATTTCATCAAATCTAAAACCCTTTTGTGCTTCAAAAGACATCATCAGGAGTATGAAAATACAACCCACAAAATAGGAGAAAATATTTGCAAATAATATTACTAATAAGTATCAAGAATATGTATTCAATAATAAAGACTTATAAAGTAATAAAAAGACAAATAATCCCCCAAATGATCAAAGTATCTAAAGAGGCATGTCTCCAAAAAGAACATAAAAATAGTTAATAAGCACATGAAAAAATGTTCAACATCACTAGTCCTCAGGAAAATTAAAATGAAAACCAATTTGCTATTACTTCATACTTTCTATCATGGTTGGAAACAAAAAGACAGATAATAACAAGTGTTGGTAAAGAGATAGAAAAACGCTTCTCTCATACATTGCTGATGACAGTGTAAAATGGCGCAGTCATTTTGGAAAAATGCCTGGTATTTCATGAAAATGTTAAACAGATGCAGTTATTATATGACTGAGAAATCCTACTTCCAGGTATATACCCAAGATATAAAAACATAAATACACTCACTTGTACAAGAATGTTTCTATTACCATTAATAATGGCCCCAAAGTGGAAATCATCCAAATGTTTACCAGTTGATAAATTAAGAAATGAAATGTGGCATATCCATACAAAGGAATATTACTAATCTAACAAGAAATGAAGTATGGATATATGCTACAACATGGATTAGCCTTGAAGGCATGCTAAATGAGAAAGAAGCTAGTGGCAAAGTACCACATATAATATGATACAAAATGTCCAAAATAGGTAATCCACAGAGGATGGGGATTGGTGGGTCATGGCTAAGGAGTATGGAATCTATTTTAGAGTCAGTAAAAATGTTATAAGATTAAATTGTGATAACCTAAAAAGCACTAAACTGTACATTTTAAATGGGTGAATTTTATTGTAAATAAAATACAGCTCAAAGATATAGGAAAAAAAAATAAAAATGAAAACATCTTAACATTTCAGGAAGAGTTAGTTATCTATAGCCATGGTATACTACAACCTAAATTAACTAAATAACTAAATAATGTATCTTATTTGTCATTTAATCTTTAAATAAATTAGACCTGAGCTCATTTAAAAAGAAAATTTTCATATTGTCTGTTACATTTAATTGGCTTATCTTTTATCACAATAAATCATAGTATAAGTGACTACTAAGTGACATGCTAATTTTGAGAGAAGAAAAACTGGTTACACAGATGGTAATATCTCATGTGTTGTATAAATTATGGGATGCATCTTCAACTGAAGAAGTATATTTCAATTCATATTCAAATACGTTAGTCATTCAGTCATGTCCAACTCTGTGACCTCATGGACTGGAGCCCACAAGCTTCTGTGTCCATGGGATTCTCCAGGCAAGAATACTAGAGTGGGTAGCCATTCCCTGCTCCAGGAGAACTCTCCAACCTAGGGATTGAACCTGGTTCTCCCACATTGCAGGCAGATTCTTTACAGTCTGAGCTACCAGGGAAGCAGATATTTGATTATAACTGATTGAAAATTAAGAATGCTTGGAAGTTGTCTTATATGTGACAAAGGATGAATGGATACCATTGGAAAATTACAGCCTTTACATTTCTTAATTTTTTTTTTCCCCAGGAAAAGTTCAGTTATCTATAGCCATGGTACACTACAACCTAAGTTAAGATAGCCTTAATTGCATAAGGCTCTTTGTCTTCCTCTTTTACTTCTTCCTCCTCCTTTCTTAACAATAACTGAGTGTTTGTTATCTTCTTTAAAAACATTCTCATTCTTCAATAGCCCATGAGGTAGGTACTATTATTATCACCATTTTACTAAGGACGTACAACTCATCTCATTTCCGAAATTCACACAGCTAATGAGTGATGAAATCTAGAATACATTCCAGGCCGACGGACTTCAATGTTTTAGTCATTGCCTTTCCTATGGCAGAAAGTGAAGAACTAAAGAGTTTCTTGATGAAAGTGAAAGAGGAGAGTGAAAAAGCTGGCTTAAAGCTCAACATTAGAAAACAAAGATCATGGCATTTGGTCCCAGCACTTCATGGCAAATAGATGGGGAAACAGTGGACATGGTAGCTGACTTTATTTTGCGGGGGAGGGAGCTCCAAAATCACTGCAGGTGGGGATTGCAGCCATGAAATTAAAAGACGTTTACTCCTTGGAAGGAAAGTTATGACCAACCTAGATAGCATATTAAAAAGCAGAGACATTACTTTGCCAATAAAGTCCGTCTAGTCAAGGCTATGGTTTTTCCAGTGGTCATGTATGGATGTGAGAGTTGGACTATAAAGAAAGCTGAGTGCTGGAGAATTGATGCTCTTGAACTATGGTGTTGGAGAAGACTCTTGAAAGTCCCTTGGACTACAAGGAGATCCAACCATTCCACCCTAAAGGAGATCAGTCCTGGGTGTTCATTGGAAGGACTGATGCTGAAACTGAAACTCCAATACTTTGGCCACCTCATGCGAAAAGCTGACTCATTTGAGAAGACTCTGATGCTGGGAAAGATTGAGGGCAGGAAGAGAAGAAAACGACAGAGGATGAGATGGTTGGATGGCATCACTGACTCAATGGACATGAGTTTGGGTGAACTCCAGGAGTTGGTGATGGACAGGGAGGCCTGGCATGCTGTGATTCATGGAGTTGCAAAGAGTCAGACACGACTGAGCGACTGAAATGTACTGAACTTTCCTGTATGGGGATGCCATGCATTTTCCCAAAGTTACCAGCTCTATTCTCATTACAAAGATGTACAGAGACTGGTTCAACTGATAAAAATTCATTCCAGTTCATTGACTTACCTACATCCAAAACCTCTCCTTCTATCTCCTATATCTAGCATTTTTGCTTGCCTTCTACTAATTTTGATTAATTTTTTATATGCATGGCAAATCACTTCTTCTCTAGCCCAGCAAGCCACATCCTTTTCTTTCCTATTTTTTACCTCCAAAAAAAAAAAAAAAATCTCCAAAATGATTTAGCTAAACAAACCATCCTATTCTGCCACGCCTACTACTCTAAACCCA
>SJXQ01000101.1:20348-45964 GCA_006408695.1 Aepyceros melampus | reverse complement strand
TTTTTTTTTTTGAAAAGTGATAGTAGGTTATAAAAATTAAAATTAAAAGAGAAATAGAGGACTTAAAAAAATTTTTTTAAAAAGGAGAAGAAAAAGAAAAGAAGAAAAAACAATCAAACAAAAACATCTACCAAAAAAAAAAAAAGAGAGAGAATGGTCGAAAAAATAGTAAAGATATTTCTGGGACTTTCTCTGGTGTTGTAGGCAGCATGGGGTCACTTCCAAGGCAGTTCCCTCTGTTTAGCTTCTTCTGTTTGCTGGTCTCTTCAGTGTCTGATTTCCGCCCTGACCCAAGGGGGGCGGTGGAAGTCACTTTTTTTTTTCCTTAGGCTCACTTGGTCAGTCGCGCTGTGGGGTGGGAGGGATGCTGCTACCAAATAGCTCTGGTGTGTATTCGCGGTGTCTCAGCCCCGCTGGGCCTGCCCCTACACTCAGTGCACATCAGTCAGGTTCTACATTTCTCCACTGGGGACCGTCTGAGGTCGGCCCTAGGCTGCCTGCACCTCCCTGGTCTAAGCCTCTCGGGCTCGGCGCCCAGGTAGTCGCAGATTCAATTGGGCCTGTGCTTTGTGCCCTTCCCAGGACCGAGCAGCTCAGGTGTTTGGCGAGAGCAGTAGCACAGCTTTTCCTGGGGCTCAGTTTTCTGGGTGTGCCCCTTGCACCCCTTTTCAGGCAGATTTTGACTGCCCAGCACCCCAAGAAGTCTTAGTTAGCAAAGAAGCCTGCTTGCAGTTTGGTCAGTAAAGTCTCTCCGGGGCTGTGATTGCCATGCTCCAGCTCTTACGGCTCTGGCTGCCTATTGCCGGCGGGGAATGGTCTGCAGCTGGCTATTTCTGTTCCATCCTTTGTTCTGTGTGCGGTCCTGGCAGTGTCTTATGTTTGAGCTTTTCGCGGGTAACTGTCCTACAGTCTGGTGTGCTAGCCTGAGTCAGTTCGCTCTGGTTATGTGCGGGGCATTCTGGCCCGATCCTTAAGAAGCGCTGCCGCCCACATCTCCCGCGCCTTCTTGCCCAGCCCCTCTTCTAGTGGCGGATGCAGGCGTCTGCTATGCTTCTCTGCCAGGGGAGTTACCTTTGTGCTCGTAATCTGTTGGTCTTAATCACCCATTTGTTTTTCTTCCCTGTTATGTTGCCCTCTGTACTTCCAAGGCTCGCCACAGATTCGGCAGTGAGAGTGTCTCCTGGCGTTTGGAAACTTCTCTCTTTTTAAAACTCTCTTCCCAGGACAGGACTCCCTTCCCGGGACAGAGCTCCCTCCCTACCTCCTTTGTTTCTTTTTTCCGTCTTTTGTATTTTTCCTACCTGTTTTTGAAGACAATTTTCTTCTTTTCTGGATGCCTGATGTCCTCTGCCAGCATTCAGAAGTTGCCCTGTAGATTTTACTCAGTGTTGAGATGTTCTTTTGATGAATTTGTTGGGGAGAAAGTGGTCTCCCCGTCCTATTCCTCCACCATCTTAGGCACCATCCTGTCCAATTCTTAAGGAAAGAATATTGGAGTGGGTTGCCATTCTCATCTCCAGGGGTCATCCTGACATCAGGAATCAAACCTGTGTCTCTTGGCAGGTAGGTTCTTTACTACTAGCGCAACCTGTATAGGTTATACATGTCGTAAATATTTCCTTCCACTCTGTGGATTTCATTTTTACTCTCTTAATGATGGCTCTTGATAAAATGCAAGCTAGGTTCTTAGTTTTATCAATCTATTCTTTCAGTTCAGTTCAGTTGCTCAGTCATGTCTGACTCTTTGTGACCCTATGAATTGCAGCATGCCAGGCCTCCCTGTCCATCACCAACTCCCGGAGTTCACTCAGACTCATGTCCATTGAGTCGATGATGCCATCCAGCCATCTCATCCTCTGTTGTCCCCTTCTCCTCCTGCCCCCAATCCCTCCCAGCATCAGGGTCTTTTCCAATGAGTCAACCCTTCGCATGAGGTGGCCAAAGTATTGGAGTTTCAGCTTCAACATCTGTCCTTCCAAAGAACATTCAGGACTGATCTCCTTTAGGATGGACTGGTTGGATCTCCTTGCAGTCCAAGGGACTCCAAGAGTCTTCTCCAACACCACAGTTCAAAAGCATCAATTCTTCGGCGCTCAGCTTTCTTTATAGTCTAACTTTCACATCCATAAATAACCACCGGAAAAACCATAACCTTGACTAGACCAACATTTGTTGGCAAGGTAATATCTCTGCTTTTCAATATGCTATCTAGGTTGGTCATAACTTTCCTTCCAAGGAGTAAGCGTCTTTTCATTTCATGGCTGCTGTCACCATCTGCAGTGATTTTGGAGCCCCCCAAAATAAAGTCTGACACTGTTTCCACTGTTTCCCCATCTATTTCCCATGAAGTGATGGGACCATATCTTTAATACTGTTTTAATTCTCTTTCAGAAATTTTTTCTCCCTCTGACATTTTCACTATGTCACTAATATTCTACAACCTTTTTAAATATTTGATGCTTAGATCTGAAACCCATCTGATTTTTTTAGTGTGTTGGGAGAAGTCATGGTTTGTTTTTATCCTCATAGCTAGCCAACTGATTCAGCATTATTTATTAAAATCACTGGTGCCTTTATCTTGGTTCAAGTATGTATGTGTGTGTGAATGTGTGTGTACACGTGTGTGTACACATTTCTGAATTTCTGAGTTAAACATGCCATTTTTTGTGTTTGTTTATCCTTGTTCCAATACAACATTGATTGAAAATGTAAAGTCACCATAACCTTGTAGGTATCAATATTCCTGAGTGGGTCATTTTATTGATACTTCATTCTTCAAGATGGCTGTGTCTCTTCTTGAACTTTGATAATTTCACATCAGATTTATAATGAGACTTTCAATTTCTATACATGAAATTTCTTCTTGGATTCTGGTTTTGACTGTATTGACCCAAAAGAACAGTTTGAATAGATTTTCAGTCTTTACAAAATGCTCATTCCAAGAGCAGGGTATGTAAGTCCTCCCATTTTGTACATCATCCTTGATGCCTATTTTTTTGAGTGTACATCTGTAATAATAGATCATGAGTAGAGATTCTGTTCTTAACATGTACAAGTTTTATCAGTATTATATTTTACTTTCCGCTTTAAATCCTAGCCCTTCTTTTTCTTCCTGTTGCCTTATTGACAGCTAGTTCTTCAGTTCAGTTCAGTTCAGTCGCTCAGTCGTGTCCGACTCTTTGCGACCCCATGAATCGCAGCACGCTAGTTCTTAGGTCACATTAAAAAGAAGTGGTTTTAGGGGAGCATGTTAAAATCATATCCTAACTCTAAAGGAAAACTTTTAAAGTTTTACTGTTAATAAAAAAGTAAAGTTTTTGTTTGAATAGATTAAAAAACGTCTTCTATATAAAATTTGCTAAATTATTTTATAGTGAATTTTCTTCTTTTAGCAAATGGTTCATTTTATTACAACTTTATAGTATCTTATATGGGCTTCCCTGGTGGCTCAGACAGTAAAGAATCCTCCTGCAGTGCAGGAGACCTGGGTTTGATCCCTGGGTTGGGAAGATCCTCTGAAGGAGGGCATGGCAACTCACCCCAGTACTCTTGCCTAGAGACTCCGCATGGACAGAGGAGCCTGGCAGGCTACAGTGCATGGGGTCACAAAGAGTCGGACACGACTTAGCAACTAAGCACAGCACAATATCTTGTATATATCCTTCTATCCTTTGATCTGATATCAGTATTGGTATTACCAGTCACTGTTGGTTGGCATGAAACATGTTTTTTCATCATTTTACCATCAATCATCTTTTTTGGTTTTGAGTGTACGTGCATGTCTCTGTGTATTTGTGTTTAAAAGTGACTGTTGTAAGGGTTTGTATGTGGATTTTCTGTTTTTAATCTGATATGACCATCTCTATCTTGATGAATATATTTAATTCATTTACATTTAATATACTAATGGATACACTTATTTTTGTTATTGTATTTTGTGCTTTCTGAATATCAACCTTTTTTTTCTTTTTCTTTTTTTGCATTCTACCTTCTTGTTTGACAATGCTTTAATGCTTGATTTGTTTGCACTATAATTTTGAAAATCATTGATTCCATCATTGTTTGATTCATGGTTTTTTGAAGTGTTACATAAAAATGCATCATGTACAGTAATAAATTTAGTATCACTCAATATTTTGAGCCTCTTCAAGAATTTAGCATTCTTTATTTTTAAATAGTCTCTTTTCCTTCATTTATGTTTTTCAAATTTTACTTTTTAAATATAAAAGTAATTATTTCATAGCCCATAAGTTATTAAATATAAAATTATATTTTATTACTTTGTTCAGTATTATTTGTATGTATTTGATTCATTCTGAATTCACTTCTACTGTAGTGGGGAATACTTTTTATTGGTATGCTAAATAGTTATAGGCTCTAAACATTGTAATTTACATGTGAAATAATTTCATTTTGTTCTCATTCATTCAAGAGAGTTCTTGCAGTTATAAAACTCTTTATTGAGAACTTCTCTGCCTCTTGAGACATTAAAGATATTACCTTTTTGTCTTCAGATTTTGCTGATAAGAAATTTACTGTTAGTCAAATTGTTGATCCTATATAGACACTTTTATCTCTAATGTTTTTAATATTTCCTTTTGATCTTAGGACACTAATGCAACAAAATATTTTAAGAGACAAATGAAACTATTGCTTTTATTAAAAATTGCAAAACTTATGAAACAAAAACTAAGGTTTTAATTTGTTATGGCAGCCCTAGGCAACTATTTCTTATTAAGAGGAAAAAGAGAGACAAACATTTGTTTATTGAGAATTATTCTCAATATATTTATTGAGAATTTATTTTTAACCAATCTTAATCTCAAATTTTTGATCTAAAGATTTATTTTATCTTTAATGATTAGAAGGTCTTCAAGTCCTTATGGGTGCATTTACCTTTACTGTTTTCTTTCAGAATGCATTTTTATCAATTTGGAAATTAAGTCTTTGTTCAATTTGGAAGATTTTTGGTAAAATCTCTTCAAATATTGCTTTAAAAAAATCATATCCCTTAGTATCTCTCTGGAAATTTTATCTTGTTTATGTTTCACTTCTCCATCTTTATCATGCCTGTCAGTTAAATTTTCAAGGTCTCCCTCTATTTTCCACCGGCACTAATGTAGTGTTACAGGTCAATCTTATTTCAAATAACAAAAAAGCAAACTTGTAGAAAAGACATCAGATTTGTCGGACTGAAGGTGAGGAATAGTTGAGGGGGAATTGAATGAAGGTGATCCAAAGGTACAAACTTTTAGTTATAGGATAAGTAAGCCTTCTAAGAATGTAATGTACATGAAGAATATAATTAACACAGCTGTATACTACATGTCAACATGAATAAGAGTGTTAATCCCAAGATTCTCACAAGAAAGAAATACCTTTCTGTCTATATGAGAGGCTGGAGGTTTACTGTGCTTATCATGGTCATTAGGTTATAAGGAATGGAAGTCAAACTGTTATGCTGTACACCTTAAACTAGTTAAGTGTTGCATCTCAGCTGTAACTCGATACAATTAGAAGAGAATAAATAAGTAAAATAAAATATCCAAATGAAGAATCTACCACTTGTCTATACATGTTGAAATCTAGGTAGATTCTTTTTAATATAAATGTATTTGTTTTTAATTGTAGGATAATTTCTTTACAGTATTGTGTTGCTTTCTGCCATTATTATTTCCCTCTTTTAATCTCCAGTATTTTATCCTCTTTATTGAGTTTTAAAAATGAATGACACTGCTTATTTCCTGAATGCCTCATAGATTCTTTTTCCATGTGCAGTGACTATTTTATACCTCCATTTTCTTTACTGCTTATAATTTATTAAAACTTTAGTACATGCAAGATTTTCATTGATCTATTGGAATATTTAATCATGCTTACGTTAGATTCTTTGTAAGACTGTTCAACACATTCAGTTACAACTTGGGTAAACATAAGGTTTCATTGTTTAACTCGTATACCTTTAGCACTAACTGGTTTGTATTTGAATATTGTTTTTTTTAATCACATTCTGAGTAGGAGAGTTTTATTAATATTATTCAAAATTAATTTGATTTTTCATCCTATCTTCCCTCTGTTTTGTGATGATGACTTTTTGTTTTTCTTCCTTCTATTTCATGATCTCCTAATAGAAACCGGATCTCATTAAGGGCATTTCAGGCTCTGATAAACCAATGAGAAAGCAAGCATATTGAATATTATATATATGCCTTTAATTCAGCAGCTCTATAGGTATTTTCAACCTCCTTTCATCTTTTTATAAATGGCCCTCTTTATATGTTGGGACATGCCTTCACCCCTCATCCAGGTCACTTACAACTCTGACAGTTTCCTGCCCTTGCAGAGTCTGGACTTTAGACAGAGGCAAGACATCAGGACCTTTTCAGATTCCTCTGAGCATTTTCCCAGCCCTGGTTATGTGTGTGGCCTTCTAGTTTTGCAGCAGTATCTGCTGCCGCTGCTGCTGCTGCTGAGTCGCTTCAGTCGTGTCCCACTCTGTGCGACTCCATAGACGGCAGCCCACCAGGCTCCCCATCCCTGGGATTCTCCAGGCAAGAACATTGGACTGGGTTGCCATTTCCTTCTCCAATGCATGAAAGTGAAAAGTGAAAGTGAAGTCGCTCAGTCGTGTCCGATCCTCAGGGACCCTATGGACTTCAGCCTTCCAGGCTCCTCCATCCATGGGATTTTCCAAGCAAGAGTACTGCAGTGCCATTGCCTTCTCTGAGTAGTATCTGGGAGCTATTCAAAGCATCTATTTACCAAATCATCTTATTTCCAATTCTTCCACTAAGGGTGTTATGTTAGTCTATAGTTTACCCCTGTTAGTCTATTACATTCCCCATGTGGCAGCAGCTGATAGTTTTGCCTTCAAAGGCTTTCAACAATTGCCTCTGGGTACTTATATGCAGAGTACATCATTAGAAACACTGGGCTGGAAGAAACACAAGCTGGAATCAAGATTGCCGGGAGAAATATCAATAACCTCAGATATGCAGATGACACCACCCTTATGGCAGAAAGTGAAGAGGAACTGAAAAGCCTCTTGGTGAAAGTGAAAGAGGAGAGTGAAAAGTTGGCTTAAAGCTCAACATTCAGAAAATGAAGATCATGGCATCTGGTCCCATCACTTCCTGGGAAATAGATGGGGAAACGTGGAAACAGTGTCAGACTTTATTTTGGGGGGCTCCAAAATGCATATGGTGACTGCAGCCATGAAATTAAAAGACGCTTACTCCTTGGAAGGAAAGTTATGAGCAACCTAGATAGCATATTCAAAAGCAGAGACATTACTTTGCCAACAAAGGTCCGTCTAGTCAAGGCTATGGTTTTTCCTGTGGTCATGTATGGATGTGAGAGTTGGACTGTGAAGAAGGCTGAGTGCCAAAGAATTGATGCTTTTGAACTGTGGTGTTGGAGAAGACTCTTGAGAGTCCCTTGTACTGCAAGGAGATCCAACCAATCCATCCTAAAGGAGATCAGTCCTGGGTGTTCATTGGAAGGACTGATGTTGAAGCTGAAACTCCAATACTTTGGCCACCTCATGAGAAGAGTTGACTCATTGGAAAAGACCCTGATGCTGGGAGGGATTGGGGGCAGGAGGAGAAGGGGACGACCGAAGATGACATGGCTGGATGGCATCACCAACTCGATGGACGTGAGTCTGAGTGAACTCCGGGATTTGGTGTTGGACAGGGAGGCCTGGCATGCTGCGATTCATGGGGTCGCAAAGAGTCAGACACAACTGAGCGACTGAACTGATCTGAACTGAGCCACCTCTGCAGTGGGAGAGTTTTGAGTTAATTCCATAAAGGAAGTTCTTTGAGTGCATCCTTCAAGGACAGGTTAAATCCAACATCCAGAACCCTGTGAGTATAAGGATATTTTGCTCCTTTTGGTAGTGAGTGTACATCAGAAGTGCAGACTATCTTGCTTAGAACTGCTCCTGAGCTAAGGAGTAGAGGATGGTATCAGGGCAGGTTAAAATGCTACAGATCTCTCAGGATGATTTTCAGGTTTGTTTTCCATATTAAGCAAGTGTGTGGTTGCTATAGCTTTTGATTAGATTCCAGAATTCCAAAAAAGATTATTTTGACAGGAGTTTCCATTTCATATGTTGCTTTTCTAGAGAGAACTACTTCTAATTCTATTCCATTTTTCTTGTACTTGTATCCCTCACAGAGTTAATGTTTTCTTGATCTTCTTACTCAGATGTAGATTTAACATGTTGATTTGTAAAGACATGCGACAGGCTTTAATCTCATGCAATTTTTTAAAAGAAGAATCCTTACATTTTGAATGGGAATATGAACTGCTCATGGGCTAAATTTATCAGTGTAATTAAGTAATTAATACTGAGTAGAAAGAAAGGTTAATGAAAGTCAGTAGTTACACTTTTCTGCCAAAATGCATGGAAATTAGAACCTTTTAACTTCTATCAGCCTATGCCCTGAATGTATGCTATTGCTATGTATTTAGTTCAGTTTTATTCTAGGTACCAGAGAAGACCACCAGTATTCCTACCATCAATATCTGCCTAGTTTTACAAACATATGTACTACCTTCTTTGCTGTTTATTTCTTTTTACAGTGTGAACTTTCTTTCTGGGATTACTTCTTTTCTGCTTGAAATGAAATATTAGAATTTCCTTCAGTAAAAAGAGTTGAATCCAGGATGGCTCGACTCAAGAGTAGGGTTAGTTGTTTTTAATAGACAACTATGGTGTAGGGCATGTAGCCTCTCATTTTGCCAGAAACTAAAGTCTAAATCTCAGAGTTTGTAAATGGCATCCTTCAAATTTGAAACTTTGATTTTTAACTTTCCACTTCAAAAATGGGGAGATTTTGTGTGTTTTTTTATGATTTTTCATGATTCTCCACTAACAGCTGATTTCTTCAGTTTCTGTAATGCTATTCTTACATTGTAAGTGTAAGAAAGTGAAAGTGCTAGTCACTCACTTGTGTCTGACTCTTGGCGACCCCATGGATTGTAGCCCACCAGGCTCCTCTGTCCATGGAACTCTCCAGACAAGAATACTGGAGTGGGTTACCATTCCCTACACCAGGGGATCGTCCCAACCCAGGTTCAAACCAAGGTCTCCTGAATTGCAGGCAGATTCTTCACTGTCTGAACCACCAGGGTTTGCGTTATTTA
This sequence comes from Aepyceros melampus, assembly GCA_006408695.1. NCBI lineage: Eukaryota > Metazoa > Chordata > Mammalia > Artiodactyla > Bovidae > Aepyceros > Aepyceros melampus. Next base: position 36,811 of record SJXQ01000101.1, on the reverse strand, counting down.
TGTTCTGTTTATCCACCATCATGCTAACAATTTTGACTGCTTCTTTCTATTTAAATGAATAATGTTGCACAATAGTCCTGCTATCACAGTTTATGTATATATCTGTAATTTACAATTGACTGAGAAATAATTTTTCAGAATATCTAATAGGGCATATTTTACTAATTCCTGTGTATATAAAAATTACATATATATATGTGTGTATATATACATATTTATTTAATAACTATTTATTATTGTAACCATATTACTAAATGTATTACAGTAATGACTACCCCCACACCAGCTCCTAGAGCTTCTGAGTGCTGGGCTGTGGCAGGTGTCTTCTATTCCTCAGCAGCTTTCTTGACATCACTTCCCAGTGTGGTTGAGTGGTGGTCCTTCTCAGCCAACAGACCAACTCTATTGTTTTGAGAATAACCTAGCTACAGGCTTTATATACAGATATTTCTTCTGAATAAGGCTCTGATTTGGCCAAAAAAGCAAAAGGACCTTATAACCTAATAGATAAATGTATTGATAGAGTAATGACTGATACTGGAAAACAGAATTTGGATAACAGTCATAGTAAACTCTTTGCTGAAAAACTGTAAGAGCTTTGTAATACAGTTATTTCTTACTAAATCTTTCCAATGCTATCATCTAATATGGATAATTATTAGACTCAAGATTACTGATCTGATAGAAAATTTGTCCCACCACAAAATAGGATAGAATCTGTGCCAATCCGTTGGCTAAAGGAATATTTTAAAGCTCCCTAGCTCAGTTACTGAGCTGCCTCAGTAAAGAATAGCATATCCTTTGTTTACTGAGCTGCTATTATTTTAATGACTCTATTGGAAAGAAGAAACTTTATATAGGCTATTTTAAACTAAATAGGTAAACAGAAAGATAGATAAATAGCTAGTAGAAAGAAAGAAAGAATGAAAGGAAGCATGGAAGGAAGGGAGGGAGGGAAGGAAGGAAGGAAGGAAGAAATAGATTTGACCAAGAATTTCTATGTCCTAGAAATTAGTATAAGAAAAGAAAATATACATAAAAATATATGTATAAAATATAGTCACTGTTCACTATAATCCACACAACCTAGTTAGAAGGTGATATACTAAATAAAATGTTCACATGCAACAAAATAGTGTACAGATGTTTAAAGTATATTGCAAAGAAATAATTGCTATGAAAAATGTACATGATGTTATTCTAAATGAAAGAAGACAGAGGATGCGATGACTGGATGGCATCACCGACTCGATGGACATAAGTTTGGGTAAACTCCAGGAGTTGGTGATGGACAGGGAGGCCTGGCATGCTGCGATTCATGGGGTCGCAAAGAGTTAGACACAACTGAGCGACTGAACTGAACTGAACTGAGATACACAGTATTGTTCATAAAATTTTAAATATATATGTGAAAATATAGGTATAGTGAAAATGAAAAATTGTTTATAGAAATTATTAACAAACATCAGCTTTGGACATATATTTCACATATGTATTTTCTCTTCAATGTTTTATGAATTTCTGTTTCTCTAAGATACTTAGAAAACTTGATGTTAGAATCTCATATGACGTAGATGACTCTTTACCCACAAAGTAAACCAGATCATTGACACATTAATTTATAAGTCTAAAATTTCCAGAAGACTATAGTTGTCTGAAAACCAAGAAACTCAAAAATGATTCGCAAGATAATTAATATGATTTGGAGATACTAAATCTACGTTGCCAAAAAAACTACTGTATAAGATTGATCTCACTCTTTATGATGTAATGTTAATTTAGTAAAATAGATTTTGATCTCCAAAAGAAGTCAGTAAACGTGTTAAGATTAAGCAAGTCAAGGTAAGAATCCATTATCCACTTAGCAAATTATATACTGTCCCAAATTATATTTATCCCTATTGCATGGGGATATCAGAAATGTGGCAAAAGTGATGATAAAAAATTATTATTAAACACCCAATATAAGCAGATATTTTAAAATGATTCTTCAATACAAGAAGACACATTTTAAGTGAAATAATAGATTCCAAGCTGAAGTGGGGAATGTACAAGATGAGTATAGGATAGTTTGTTAAGCCAGAAGAAAAAAGTACTTAAAACTTTATGGATTAAAAACTTTATAATGGAAATAACATGGAGGCACCACCTTATCCAATGATCCACATCAACATCAACATTACTGGGACAAATTATCATTATATGTGTGTTAATGGAGGGCATTAAGAAGGACACTTTTTTTTCTGCTAAAAAAATGTTTAATCTGAATTAGAACATGGACAATAAATGGGAAAATGCATTGAAACACTTTACAAAATAAGAACTCATACTCTTCAAAAATATCACCATCAAGACGAGAAATGCAAAGAATGTAAAATTAGAGGAAATGATTAGTATATGTGATGTTGAATTTGAACCTTAGGCTACCAGGGCAGGAAATACTGTATTTTGAGTAGTGAATCATGTTAATGTTACAGCTCCTGTTTTTGGTAATTATACGAGAATGCCTTAGCAAGTATACATGTTATAGAGAAAATATTCCAAAGGGTTTAGATGTAAATTGCCAGTATGTGACTATGGTTTCTCTTTAGTCTGATGTGGTCTCCAAAAAATTAACACTATGTGCACACAGAGAAGATAAATGTTAAGGCAAAACTGAAAAAACAGTTTGGTAAAATCTATATAGTAGTATAGTTTACAGTCCCTGATACTTATCTGAAATTTTGGATTACTTCACATTAAAAAAAATAAAGGCAAAGAAACTTAGAAAAAAAAATCAGAAATGCAGGGACAAGCATGCCAGCTTCCTCTTTATTCATTTCAGATAAATAACTCCTATTTTCATTGTTATCCAGCTGTGACCCTCCCATCACACTTCACTCCTTGACAGACTGTCTTTAGGAATGGAGGGCAATCAATCATGGATTGCAGAATTCATCCTGGTAGGATTCCAGCTCAGTGAAGACATGGAATTGGTCCTGTTTGGTATCTTCTCCCTGTTATATACCTTCAACCTGCTGGCAAATGGCATGATCTTGGGTCTCATCTGCCTCGACCCTAGACTGCACACCCCCATGTACTACTTCCTGTCTCATCTGGCCATCATTGACAATCCTATGCTTCTAGCAATTTGCCCAATTTGCTGGCAAATCTAGTGAAACACAAAAAAGACATCTCCTTTGTCTTATGTACTTTGCAGATGATTTTTAATTTGACTTTTGCTTCAATAGAGTGTTTGATTTTGGTGGTGATGTCTTATGACAGGTTTGTGGCGATCTGCCACCCCCTGCAGTACATGGCCATCATGAACTGGAGGGTGTGCACGTTCCTGGCCATTGCCTGCTGGGTGTGTGGATTTTCTCTGGCCATAGTCCAAGTAAGTCTGTTGCTAAGGCTGCCCTTCTGTGGGCCCCAGAAGGTGAACCACTTCTTCTGTGAGATTCAGTCTGTTCTCAAAGTGACCTGTGGTGACATCTGGATCAATGAAGTGTTTCTCTTTGCTGAAGGTGTGTTTATTTTAGTTGGGCCCCTTTCCCTGATGCTGGTCTCCTACGTGCGCATCCTCTGGGCCATCCTGAAGATCCAGTCAAAGGAGGGCCGCAAGAAAGCCTTCTCCACCTGCTCCTCCCACCTCTGTGTGGTTGGGTTCTACTTTGGCATAGCCATGATGGTGTACTTGGCCCCTGAGAGTAGCCACCGAGAGGAACAGAAGAAAATCCTTTTCCTGTTTTACACTCTATTCAACCCATTGCTGAACCCTCTTGTCTACAGTGTACGGAATGCTCAAGTTAAGGCTGCCTTCCACAGAGTATTGCAGAAAAAGAGGACAGTGTGAGGGAGGGTCGAGTTTTGGTTCAGTGCATTTTTCCCCCAGTGAGATGTGATTGCTGGTATAAAAAACTCGAGATAATTTCCCAAGAAGATACATGATTTCAAGATGACAATTACTCAAGAGTGTCAAGAGTAACATCAACATGAGGCTTCCCTGGTGGCTCAGAGGTTAAAGCGTCTGCCTCCAATGCGGGAGACCCGGGTTCGATCCCTGGGTTGGGAAGATCCTCTGGAGAAGGAAATGGCAATCCACTCCAGTATTCTTGCCTGGAGAATCCCATGGACGGAGAAGCCTAGTAGGTACAGTCCACGGGGTCGCAAAGAGTCAGATACAACTGAGCGACTTCACCTTAGTCACCTTCACCAACATCAACATGATGGCAGAGTAAGATTCCCTAAGCCACTGTTCTTCCATGGAGATGAGAATATTTAGGCCATATTTCCTTTCTGAAAATAACAGAAGGCAGGTAAGAGGTGTCAGCACTCCAGACAAGCACAACGCCAAGAAGAGATACAGTAAGTGAAGAGTTTATGCAAATTGATGACACTTTGTCTCCCATAGCCACCTCCTCTTTCTGCCACCATGTGTCCGGATCAGGAGAAAATTCCCAACTCTTATCTCTTCCTCAAGAACGCAAAAGAGAAATGGACAACATAGATTATTTTGTAGCTTTTCGGAGAGTGGCCTGAAGGTTAGTTAGTTGTCTCACTTGTTTCAGAGCCCTGATGGGAATGGCAATTTGGATTCCTTGTAGGGGCCACTGAGAAACATCACAAGCATTCCAACTTTTTATAGCTATATAGAGATTGTAGCATGTCAGACAAACACCAGGCAGAGCAAGTCTGTACAGGCTTCAGGAAAAAAATGAGCAAATCTGTTTAACTGAGAAAATACATAAACTGATTCAGAGAAGCTGCATCCACAGACAAGGCTAGGAGGTCCCCAGAATCACTAGGAGAGCTTATTCCTGAAGACCTTCCCCTTCTCAAAGTCAGTCAATAGACTGGGAGAAATAGCTGTTTTTCTGAACGCCTACATCTCAGCTAATGTTCACAATATATACAATGAAACAGGGAAATCATGGACCAATTAAAGAAACAAACTAAATCTCAAGAAACTATCCCTAAGGAAATGTAGATATGAGTCACCTGGCAAAAATCAAAGATCATCATTTTAATGATATTGAATAATCTATAAAACATATAGACAACAAAATAAATAAAATTATACTTGAATGAAAGGAAAATATCACAAAGAGATTAAAAAACTATAAGCAGAACGAAACATAAATTCTGGGACTGAGTTGAAACATTGATTAAAGGATTCAAGCGAGAAATTAGGAACTGGTTGGAGACTAATGGAAACAAGACACAGCATGCCAAAAATGTGTGGCTGCACAAGCAGTACTGAGAAGTGGGCTTTCAGTGGCATATGCTCATGCCTTTAAAAGAAGGAAGATGGAAAACCAACACCCCACTTTACATCTGACCCAAACTGAGCGACTTCACCTTAGTCACCTTCACCAACATCAACATGATGGCAGAGTAAGATTCCCTAAGCCACTGTTCTTCCATGGAGATGAGAATATTTAGGCCATATTTCCTTTCTGAAAATAACAGAAGGCAGGTAAGAGGTGTCAGCACTCCAGACAAGCACAACGCCAAGAAGAGATACAGTAAGTGAAGAGTTTATGCAAATTGATGACACTTTGTCTCCCATAGCCACCTCCTCTTTCTGCCACCATGTGTCCGGATCAGGAGAAAATTCCCAACTCTTATCTCTTCCTCAAGAACGCAAAAGAGAAATGGACAACATAGATTATTTTGTAGCTTTTCGGAGAGTGGCCTGAAGGTTAGTTAGTTGTCTCACTTGTTTCAGAGCCCTGATGGGAATGGCAATTTGGATTCCTTGTAGGGGCCACTGAGAAACATCACAAGCATTCCAACTTTTTATAGCTATATAGAGATTGTAGCATGTCAGACAAACACCAGGCAGAGCAAGTCTGTACAGGCTTCAGGAAAAAAATGAGCAAATCTGTTTAACTGAGAAAATACATAAACTGATTCAGAGAAGCTGCATCCACAGACAAGGCTAGGAGGTCCCCAGAATCACTAGGAGAGCTTATTCCTGAAGACCTTCCCCTTCTCAAAGTCAGTCAATAGACTGGGAGAAATAGCTGTTTTTCTGAACGCCTACATCTCAGCTAATGTTCACAATATATACAATGAAACAGGGAAATCATGGACCAATTAAAGAAACAAACTAAATCTCAAGAAACTATCCCTAAGGAAATGTAGATATGAGTCACCTGGCAAAAATCAAAGATCATCATTTTAATGATATTGAATAATCTATAAAACATATAGACAACAAAATAAATAAAATTATACTTGAATGAAAGGAAAATATCACAAAGAGATTAAAAAACTATAAGCAGAACGAAACATAAATTCTGGGACTGAGTTGAAACATTGATTAAAGGAGTTCAAGCGAGAAATTAGGAACTGGTTGGAGCTAATGGAAACAAGACACAGCATGCCAAAAATGTGTGGCTGCACAAGCAGTACTGAGAAGTGGGCTTTCAGTGGCATATGCTCATGCCTTTAAAAGAAGGAAGATGGAAAACCAACACCCCACTTTACATCTGACCCAGAAACAGAAGAAAAATCAACCCCAAAATGGCAGAAATGAGAAAGTAATAAATACTGGAATGTATATAAGCAAAACATAAATAGAAAACAGCCAACTGGTAGAAAAAGAAGTCAATGAAACTAAGAAACAGTATCCCAAGAAATTCAAAATATTGGCAAACCCTTACCTAAACTGAAAGAAGAAGAGGTATATGTAGGTTAATATATGTAGGTTATTCAGATACCTAGAAACATGAAGTAGAATAGTGGTTACAAGTGACTAGGAGACAAGAATGAGAAGTTATTTAATTGGTACAGAGTCTCAGTTTGAGGTGGGAAAGTTCTGGAGGTGTATATTGATGATGGCTCCACACAGTGTTATTGACAATGTCACTGAAGTGTACATTTAAAATTTTTAGAAGTTCAAGACAGAAGAGTGGTAAGACCCTGAGTATATCTCCCATGAATATACCAAAGCTAAAACTACATATAAAACAGCTCTCTTTGAGAACTAAAGTAGAACAACTTTTGTACAACCATGAATACAAAAGAAAAAACAATTCCCCACCAAACATGTAGGAGAGGAAGAGAAGCAATCAGGTTGGGACCCACACACCCATGAGCATCCTGGAAGGGGAGGAGGTTATCCCAAGATGGGCATCCTCCCCAAGGAGCAAGGAGGTCAAGCACCATGTTGGGTACCCCAGCCCGGGTGCCCTGCACTAGCAAGACAAAAAGCTTTTGCGGGTTGTGAAACCAGTGAGGCTTATAACTGAGAGAGCCCAAGGGCTGTGGAAATCTAAATGTCCCTGTTAATGGGAGTACACACGGACTTGCTTCCTCCCAGGTCCTGTGCAGAAACAGCAAGATGAAAAGGGCCTGCTGCTGTGGCCAGCTTGCCAAGACCACCCCGGTGGGCCCACCCCCCGCCCCGCGTGGACTGCAGCTCTAGCGCCTCTGGCTCTGGCCACATATCCCACTAAGGCAGTAGCCACCAACACCCCCGCCCCCAGGAGAAGCAGCAGCTCCCCTCAGGCTCCAGCCCCAGCCACTCCCTCTCTGGTCACACTCCCAGTCAAGGTAGGGGCCATGAGCACAGCCTGGGGGCTCTCATCAGGTGATGGCTCCAGTCTCTCTGGCTCCAGCTCTGCACCCACCAAAATGGTTATTTCACTGTGATCCAGGAGAAGCCTCAGCCCACGACAAATCCTAGGTCTAGTCCCCAGTAGCATCTCACCCCTCACTGAAGCAGGGGCTCCCAGTGCGTCCTCACAAGGGCCTCAGCCTACATCAGACTCTAGCTCTAGCCACCCCCAGCCCTGGCTCCAGTGCTGACCCCTACAAGGGGAGGCCCCAGCAGGCCCTGAAAGAAGCCTCAGCGCATACTTGCGTCACTTCCAGATCTTGCCCAGAGGCACTGGGCACATGTAGACTACATAAGGAGTCTCTCACACAAGACACACCTTTAACACTGAGATAGGAAATGATGCTGCCTAATTTGAAAGACACAGGCCAACAAAATGAGAAGACAAAGGAATATGTCCCAAATGGGAGAACAAGATGAAAACCCAAAGGAAACCTTAATGACATGGAGATAAATACCCTGAAAAAGAATTCAAACGCTGGCTATAAAAATGGTCATTGAGCTCAGGAATAGAATAGAGGAACACTGTGAGAACTTAAAAAAAAAAAAGAATAATATAAGAAATACAAATCAGAGCTGGAGAACACAATGCCTGAAATCAGAAATACACTAGAAGGAATCAACAGCACATTAGCAAATGGATGCATAAGTGACCTGCAAGATTGAGAAATCACTCAACCAGAACAAAAACAAAGCTAATTAAATCAGGATAGTTTAAAGGACCTGTGAAACAACAATAACTATACTAACATTTGCGTTATAGGACCTATCCCAGAAGGTGAAGAGAGAAAGGGATAGAAAATGTACTTGATGATATAATGGCTGAAACATTCTCCAATCTAAAGGAACTAGATATACAGGTCCAGGTAACACAGAGCAATACCCACCAAGACATATCAATATTAAAATAGCAAAACTTAAAGAATCTCAAAGGCACCAAGAGAAAAACAAAGAGTCACATATAAAGGAACCTCCATAAGGATATCAGTTGATTTTTCAGCAGAAAATTTGCATGCCAGAAGGGACTGGCATTATATAAAGTGCTGAATAAAAACCCCTATGACCAAGGATACTCTACCCAGCAAGGTTATCATTGATTTGAAGAAAGAGTTTCCTAGGCAAGCAAAAGCTGAGTTCATCACTACTGAACTAACCTTATAAGAAATGTTAAATGGCCCTCAAGTGAAAACTAAAGACCATAACAAGAAATAAGAAAATACATGTATGAAAAATCTCCCTAATAGAGGTAAATACACAGTAAAGACAGTGTATCAACCACTCAAATAAGGTAGTATAAAACTAGAAACATGAAAGTTATAAAATCAACTATAATTAAAATAATCAGTTAAGGGATGTGAAAAAAACATGTAAAATATGATACCAAAAGACAAAACTTGTGGGAAAGGGAGTAAATATGTAGAACCTTTAAAATGTTTAAAGTTGAACAGCTATCAATATAAATATTGAAATATATTTATATTGTATAAAAACACATATATATGTAAAACTATACACATATATAGAGAGAAGTGAAAATACCTTTAAAAAAAAATAACAGAAAATGAGTAACAAGATGGCAGTAGTTATATGCTTCAATGGGCTTCCCTGGTGGCTCAGCTGGTAAAGAATCTGCCTGCAATGTGGAAGACCTGGATTCGACATCTGGGTTGGGAAGATCCCCTAGTGGAAGGGTTACCCACTCCAGTGTTCTGGCCTGGAGAATGCCATGGACTCTATAGTCTATGGGGTCACAAAGAGACACGACTGTGTGACTTTCATTTTCATATACTTATCAATAATCACTTTAATTGTAAATGGACTAAATGCTCCAGTGAAAGAACATAGGATGGCTCAATGGATTGAAAAGTAGAAAACAGCAAAAAAAAAAAAAAAAAGAAAAGAAAAGAAAACCACCAACAGCAAAAACACCACCAACAACAAAAACCACCACCAATCTATATGCTACTTACAAGACATCCAGAACGGAACTGAAAACACACAAGGACTGAAAACAAAGAGATATCCCATGCAAATGGAAATGAAAAGAAGGCTGGGGTAGCAATACTCATACCAAACAAAATAGACTTTTTAAAACATCTATAACAAATGACATTAAGTTAAGACAGAATCATATCAAATGTTTCCTGACTACACAGTATTAAACTAGGAATAAATTATAGGAAGAACACTGGAAAAAATACACATGTAAGGAGACTAGACAACATGCTACTAAAAAGGATGCTACCAAAGGATCAACTTGAAAAGCAGAAAAGAAGAAATTTATAAAATACCTTCAAGATGAATGAAAAGAGAAACACAGCTTTTCAAACTATATGGAACACAGCAACAGCAGTTAAAAAAAGAATACAGGGCTGTGTCAAGAAACAAAATTCTCAAGCAATCTTAACTTTACCACTAAAGGAGTTAGAAAAAGAATGATAAATGTCCCTGATGGCTCAGTCGTAAAGAATCCACCTGTAATGCAGCAGTGAAGAAAGTAAAAGTGAAAGTTGCTCAATTGTGTCCGACTCATTGCAACCCCATGGACTGCACAGTCCATGGAATTCTCCAGGCCAGAATACTGGAGTGGCTAGTCTTTCCCTTCTCCAGGGGATCTTCCAAACCCAGGGATTGAACCCAGGTCTCCCTCATTGCAGGTGGAATCTTTACCAGCTGAGCCACAAGGGAAGCCTTGTGCTTCTGCTTTATTGACTACACCAAAGCCTTTGGGTGGATCACAATAAACTGCAAAGATGCACCACAAGCTGGAATCAAGATGGCTGGGAGAAATATCCATAATCTCGGGTATGCAGATGACACCACCATTATGACAGAAAGTGAAGAAGAACTAAAGAGCCTCTTGATGAATGTGAAAGAGCAGAGTGAAAAGTTGGCTTAAAACTCAACATTGAGAAAACTAAGATCATGGCATCTGGTCCCATCACTTCATGGCAAAAAGATGAGGAAACAGTGAGAGACTTCATTTTGAGGGCTCCAAAATCACTACAGACAGGGACTGCAACCATGAAATTAAAAGACATTTACTCCTTGGAAGAAAAGCCATAACAAACCTAGACAGCATATTAAAAAGCAGAGACATTCCTTTGCAAAGAAAGCCCATCTACTCAAAGCTTTGGTTGTTCCAGTGATCATGTATGGATGTGAGAGTTGGACTATAAAGAAAGCTGAGCACCAAAGAACTGATGCTTTTGAACTATGGTGTTGGAGAAGATTCTTGAGAGTCCCTTGGACTGCAAGAATACCCAACGAGACCATCCTAAAGGAGATCAGTCCTGAGTGTTCATTGGAAGGACTGAGGCTGAAGCTGAGGCTCCAATACTTGGCCCCCTCATGTGAGGAACTGAGTCACTGGGAAAGACCCTGATGCTGGGATCTACTCAAAGCTTTGGTTGTTCCAGTGATCATGTATGGATGTGAGAGTTGGACTATAAAGAAAGCTGAGCACCAAAGAACTGATGCTTTTGAACTATGGTGTTGGAGAAGATTCTTGAGAGCCCTTGGACTGCAAGAATACCCAACGAGACCATCCTAAAGGAGATCAGTCCTGAGTGTTCATTGGAAGGACTGAGGCTGAAGCTGAGGCTCCAATACTTGGCCCCCTCATGTGAGGAACTGAGTCACTGGGAAAGACCCTGATGCTGGGAAAGATTGAAGACAGGAGGAGAAGGGGACAACAGAGGATGAGATGGTTGGATGGCATCACCGACTCGATGGACATGAGTTTGAGTAAGCTCCAGGAGTTCGTGATTGATAGGGAAGCCTGGCGAGCTGCAATCCATAGGATCACAAAGAGTGGGACAGGACTGAGCAACTGAACTGAATGCAGGAGTCATTCGTTCGATCCCTAGGTTGAGAAGATCCCCTGGGGAAGGAAATGGCAACTCACTCCAGTATTCTTGCCAGGAGAATCACATGGACAGAGGAGCATGACTGTCCATGAGGTTGCAGAGGTGTTGGACACAACTTCGCAACTAAACAGCAAAAATCCTCAAAGTTAGTGGAAGGAAATAATAAAGACCAGATTGGAAATTAATGACATGGTGACCAAATAAATGAGTAAATAAAAGAGATCAATGAAGTTAAATGCTGGTTCTTTGAAAACATAAACTCAATAGACCTTTAGCCAGATTCATCACACACACACAAAAAAAAGAAAGAGGGCTTAAATGAATAAAATCAGAAATTAAAGAGAAGTTTCAACTGATATCATTGAAAAGCAAATAACTATAAGGGGATACTACAAACCATTATATACCAACAAAGTGGGTAACCTAGAAGAATTGAAAATTGCTAGAAAAAGATACTTTTCCAAGCCTAAATCTGGAAGAAAAAGGACGCCTTCACAGGTCAATTACTAATAATGATGTTAAATGAGTAATAAAATCTCCCAACAAACAGAAGTCTGGGACCAGAGGGCTTTACAGACAAATTCTACCAAATATTTAAAGAAGAGTTAATGCTGATGCTTCTCAAGCTATTCCAAAAAATTGAAAATTAGGACACTTTTCAAATTTCAAAAATTGAAAAGGGCTTCCCCAATAGCTCAGTTGGTAAAGAATCCACCTGCAGTGTAGGAGATCCCAGTTTGATTCCTGGGTCGGGAAGATCCGCTGGAGAAGGGATAGGCAACCCACTCCAGTATTCCTGGGCTTCCCTTGTCGCTCAGCTGGTAAAGAATCTGCCTACAATTCGGGAGGCCTGGATCCAACCCGTGGGTTGGGAAGATCCCCAGGAGAAGGGAAAAGCTACCCACTCCAGTATTCTGGCCTGGAGAATTCCATGGAGTCACAATGAGTCAGACACAACTGAGCGACTTTTACTTTCACTTGATACCCATCCTTCTCCAGATATTCCAAAAAATTGAAAATGAGGAAACACTTTCTAATTCATTCTACCAGGTCAGCAATACCCTGATACCAATCCCATATAAAAATACTTCAAAAAAATAAAATAAAAATTACAAACCATTATCCATGGTTAATATAGAAGGAAAATCCCCAACTAAATATTAGCAAGCTGAATTCAATAATACATAAAAAACCATACATCATGATCAAGTGAGATTTATTTCAGGGATGGAAGGAGGGTGCAGTATCTACAAATATATCAACATGAGACACCACATTAACAAATGTGATGTCATTTTGTTAATGACATGAGATGACATGGTCATCTCAACAGATGCAAAAAGCACATAACAAAATTCAACATCCTTTCATGATAAAAACTCTAAGCAAGACTGATATAGAGGGAATATACCTCAACAAAATAGAGGCCATTTATAACAAACGCCTGGTGAACATCACACTCAATGGTGAAAAGCTGAAATCTTCTCTAAGATCAGGAACAAGACAAAAATGCCCACTCTCACCATGTCTGTTTAAGATAGTACTGGAAGACTTACACTCCACAATTGAAAAAGGTATAAAATGCATCCACATTGGAAAGAAGTAAAACTGTTGCTGTTTGAGATGATGTGATAATATATACAACTCTGAAGACTCCACCAAAAAAACATTAGAACCAATAAATGAATTTATAAAGCTTCAGGATAAAAAATTAATACATACTAACCTGTTAAATTTCTGTACACTAATAATGAGCTATCAGAAATAGAAATCAAGAAAAAATCCCATTTACAATTGCATCAAAAAGAATCAAATGCCTAGGAATAAATTTAACCAGGAAGGGGAAAGATTTGTACTCCAAAAACTATGAACATTAATGAAAGAAACTCAAGATGATAAAAATAAATTGAAAGATATCCCATGTTCATAGATTAGAAGATTTAATATTATTAAAATGCCCATATTACCCAAAGCAGTCTACTGATGCAATGCAATTCTTCAAACAACATGGTATTTTTCATGGAACTAAAATAATTCAAAATTAGTATAGAACCACAAAAGATCCCCCCAAAAGTCAAACCAGCCTTGAGAAAGAAAAGCAAAACTGGAGATAATCACATTTCCTATCTTCAGATTATACTGCAAAGTTATGACAATCAAAACAGTATGGTACTGGAACAAAAACACAGATCAATGGAACAGAATAGAGAACCCAAATATAAACCGCACACATATGGCCAATTTATGACCAATGAAGCAATAATAAAAAATAAAGAATATCGATCTCTTCAATAAGCAGTATTGGACTACTTTCTCATACCATATGCAAAAATAAATTTAACATGGTTTAAAGACTTAAATGTAAAACCAGAAACCATAAAAGTCATAGAAAAAAATGTAGGCAGTAAGCATTTTGAAATAAGTCTTCATATTATTTTTTGAATCTGTCTCCTCAGGAAAATAAAGCAAAAGTAAAAATAGATAAATGGGACCCATTCACAATAAAGAACTTTTATAGAGCAAAGTAAAGCATCACCAACTGAAGAGCAGTTTATTGAATGGGAAGAAATATTTGGCAAACAATATTTCAGATAAAAGGTTAATATCCAAAACATATAAAGAAGATATATATATATATCATATATATGAAAGAACATATATCACACAACTCAATATAAAAAATAAACAATACAATTAAAATATGAGCAGAGGCCTCAATTCTAGTTTTTTTCCAAAGAAAACATACTGATGACCAACAGACATATAGAAAGACCCTCCATATCACTAATCATCAGGAAAATGCAAAACAAAACCACAATGGGGTATCACCTCACAGCTGTCAGAGTGACTGTCATCAAAAAGACAAAAATAACAAGTGTTAGTGAGGATCTGAAGAAAAGGGAACCCTGGTGCACTGTTTGTGGGAATGTAAATTAGAGCAGGCACCATGGTAAACAGTATGGAGTTTCTTCACAAAATTAAAAATAGAACTCCCGTGCAGTTCAGCAGTTCCACTGCTGGAGATTTACCCAAAGAAAAGGAAAACATTAATTCAAAAAAATACGTGCACCAAAATGTTCATAGCAGCATAGTAGATACAACAGATATGCGATGAAAACAATGCTCATTGACAGATGAACAGATAAAGAAGATACAGTGTGTATATGTACAATGGAATATTACTCAGGAATAGAAAATGAAACTTTGCCATTTGCTGCAATGTGAATAGAACCCAGAGATGATTATGATTAGTGAATAAGTCATAGAAAGACATTTTACATGACATCTTGGATGTCACTTCCATCTAAAAAAAAAAAAAAAAAGAAGCAAATGCGTAGAACAAAACAGAAGCAGACTCACAGATACAGGCTTCGGGTAGACCCAGGTGTAAGGCAGGGCTTTCCTTCTGCTTGGTCACTGTCATCACCCTGTCAGGGACAAGGTCAAGTTCCACACTGCTGGTGCAGAAGCACTGGGGTGGGGGGGAGGCTGATTCAATTCACTTTGGGGGTGTGCTTTTCCTGTACCCAGCACCTCCTTGCCCCAGAGGGGAGCAGTGCTGGAGCAAGAGGGGCTGGCAGGGGTATTCCACGAGGGTCATGACACAGGCCATTACAGGCTGATCACCATCAGAAATCCAAATTGTCTCTGATGGATGACCTGTGCAATCGTCCTTGGTCTTGGCAACACTCACTTTGGTGCTGGAGTGTTTGCTTGGCTCAGGCTGGGCTAGAAAAGAATTGATGCTTTTGAACTGTGGTGTTGGAGAAGACTCTTGAGAGTCCCTTGGACTGCAAGGAGATCCAACCAGTCCATTCTGAAGGAGATCAGCCCTGGGTGTTCTTTGGAAGGAATGATGCTGAAGCTGAAGCTCCAGTACTTTGGCCACCTGATGCGAAGAGTTGACTCATTGGAAAAGACTCTAATGCTGGGAGGGATTGGGGGCAGGAGGAAAAGGGGACGACCGAGGATGAGATGGCTGGATGGCGTCCCTGACTCCATGGGTGTGGGTCTGGGTGAACTCCAGGAGTTGGTGATGGACAGGGAGGCCTGGCGTGCTGCGATTCATGGGGTCGCAAATAGTCGGACACGACTGAGCAACTGAACTGAACTGAATCCTGGAATGTGGGTAATGGTTTTATCTTTATATTAAGAAAAGAACAAGGCTGTTTAACCCTACTCAAGAAGAGAGGCCAATGTTTTACATTGGATAACTGAGTCTTTTAACACTAAAGACATCAATATTCCAGGTTTCTGAGCCATGAATTATAAATTTTGATTAAATATGAAAGGCAGCGTTGTACAAAAAAAATTCAGTAGAGGAAACTGACATGCCCAAACCTGGACTTGGCGCACAAGAGTGGGCACAATCACCTAGCTGGTATTTGCTGTGATGCTCAACTGTTACCTGCCAGCCCACTTCTCCCTGGATCTTCTGAGAATCCCAGGAGCCAGCTTGGTTTGTGCCCAGCTCTATGTCCATGGTTCAAAAAATTGTTCTCCTGTTTAATTCAGTCCTCCTTCCCTTGGCATGCTGCCTGCTCCAACTCAGAAGTTAAAAGGTTGCACTTCCTTAAAATGTAGCATTTCCCAACCGAATCTGCATCAATCAACCCATTAGTATAACCACACATGCATTGCTCAAGGCACAACGCTGGCTAGTGATCATTGGCTTTGTTTTCTATCAGGCTGTTCTTTCCTTGATCCAGCAGAGAACTGACAACTGGAGAAAAAAGATACACGTGAAGATGTAAAATGCCACTGGAAAGACTGTGTCGAATTGTCGTAGCCATTGGAGGCAGCGTTTGCAGCATCTACCCTGAACTGGTAAGGTGCTTGAGTCTTGGTTTGCACTGTGGGGTGTGGAGAGTGACTCAGGAGTTAAGGAATGGCTTGGAAAAGGAGTCACTGAAGAGGCTTCCTGCCCTAACTCTCTCCTTGGGCTCTCTACTTGGCCTGTGCAATCCCCCCCCCCGCCCCCCCCCCCC
>SJXQ01000101.1:0-20217 GCA_006408695.1 Aepyceros melampus | reverse complement strand
CCCCCCCCCCCCCCCCGTAAAATTTTCTGATTTGCATGCCTTACCTTGGGTTTGCATTGATTTGCTGGCTGGATGAAGGAGGTGTGCGGTCCAACACTGGCAGGCCTGGCTGCTTGGTCTGTGTGGATCAAGAGGGTTCTGAATCTTTACAGGACTCACCCTGGCCTCAGGCAGGATCCAAGACGAAGGGGAGAGGCCCATCCCTGGAAGGACTGTACCTGACAGGCCAGGTCCATGCTTGTTAATGCAAGGCAGGTGTTAAGGCTTGGCTTGCTCCTCTGTTCTGTCTCAGGAATCACAAATGGGTGGTAACATCACTAGCTGGAGAGCAGGCAGGGCTCATGTTCCTGCTCCTGCCTGCTCCTGTCTGGAGTTGCTCTAACCTTCTCTGTTTGAAAAAAAGAAAAAAAAACTGTTTGGCTCAAAACTAAAATATAGGTCTCATTAGCTACCTTCCTTCCAAAGAATATAACCCAACCTCCCTGTTTCTCCTCTCTCCTATTCCTTGTCCTCTGTCTTTTCAGTTGTTTAGGTTATTATACACATTCGCAGGGGATTTAAATGTTTAACATGGTTACCAGGGAAGCCCAAACATAAAGGTCTTGAATCTGTTGCGGGAAAAGGGGAAGTGATACTGGCTATGGGGTGAGGGTGACATCAAAGAGAAGCCGAGCTCTATTCCCTACAGTGTGGTTGGGATTTTTTATTCCAAGAAGAAAATTAAACAACAGAGCTTTCTAGGAAAAAAAAAAAAGAAAAAGAAAAAATTGCTCCTCCTACATTTTCTCAATCCCTTCAGAAACGCGTATATACATTTGATACCTGGAGACCCATTTCATTTTGTGCAGAGGCCTGAAGCTGTTGAAAACTAGAACTAAAACTATAATTAATGAAACGATAGTCTTCAAATAGTTTTAAACCTACTGTGTTGGTCCTCTGAACAACACACCAGAGTCTGAAGGGAGAAGTATGAGTATTACCTCAGGTTTCTGAGAAAAGCAGGGCCCCAAAGTGAAATGACTTCTGGGGTCATACACCTGATGGATAGAAGCATCAAAACAGCACCACTTTGGGACTTCCCTGGTGGTCCAGTGGTCAAGACTGTGTGCTTCCAGGGTAGGGTGTGTGGGTTTGATCTCTGAATGAGGAACTAAGGTCCCACATGCTGCATCGCATAGCCAAAAAAAAAAATTACATTTTTGACTTTAGGCTCAGTATGATTTCTTTACTACATCTCTCTGCCTCTCCCTACACAGTAATCTTTTAAGATTAAGTTTTTAGACTCTAAAGCTGAGTCCATGGAGTTACTAAAAAGGACTCAGAAAAGAAAAAAAAAGAAGCTTTCTGAAGGTTATATTGTCATCCATCTTTCTCTGCTCAGTGTCTGGGAATCAAGGAAAGGGATTATTTTTTAAGACTGCTTTGAAAATTTACTGGCCCACGATTACTTGACTAATGCCAATAACAAAATCCTGTATATCAAAACCATACTCTTTTCAGTTTTTCTTGGCTCATTACTTGTCTTAGCTGAGTGGCCAGCTATGGGCAAGTTTACGGGTAGGGAGGTTTTCTGGGAGCAATGACTGGTTATGTGGTTTCTGTTGCGATTCAGGAGCAAATTTAGGCAGATCCTTTGTGTTATCAGGGAGAGGGACCTGATACAGAGCACGCTTTCAGCTGGTTGGCCCAGGAGCTTTGTCTAGCAGAGCCTAGACTGATCACACCTGGATCGCACCTGGATCACTCCTCTCACTGGGGAGAGGAGTGCAGTTATTCATCAGAAGCTTTAATGCTTCTGTATCTGCCAGATGTGTGACCCTGGCTAAGGCATTTCACTGGAGCCCAGTGTCTTCTACTGTGGGCAATCTGGGATCTTGAAGAAAACTAACCAATTTAGGGTGGCTAACCGTGGGAGGAAGTTTCCAGTTCCTGCCAAGTAAGGCGAAGATTAAACAGCTCTTGCTCTCTTCTCTTTCAGTGACTGTCAGCATCATTAAATCAATCATGGGTGGGACCTCGGAAAAGTCGAGGTATGGTGGCCAGTCACTCAGCTAGGAGCCTGTTTCTCTCCAGGCTCTGTATGTCGTAGACAAAGGGATCTGCCTTTATGGGTTTCAGTGTCCTCATCTTAAAGATAGAGATTGGACTACATAGCCTTTGACATTTCCAGTCCTGACATTCTTTGGCTCTATCTAGAAAATCAGATTCTGGTCCAGACCTGCTTCACAGAGAATGTTAAAAGATCCTCAAGTTTCTTGCCTTTGGTTTGCCTCTCTCTTCTCAGGGTTGCCAGGGTGACAGTGGACAGAAGAAGCAACCCATTTCCCCCAGTAGTCAGAGGTCTTACTGTGATCACCCAACACCCACTTCTCGACTTCCCTGGTCCTTTCATCTGCCAATGACCTTGTGGATACCTGTGTATGTGCTCGGTTGCTTCAGTCTGGTCCGACTCTTTGCAACCCCATGGACCATAGCCTGTCAGGCTCCTCTGTCCATGGGATTTGTCCAGAAAGAATACTCCAGTGGGTTGCTATGCCCTCCTCCAGGGGATCTTCCCAACCCAGGGATCAAACCTGCATCTCCTCTGTCTCCTGAACTGCAGGTGGATTCTTTACTGTTGAGCCACTGGGGAAGCCTGCCCAGTGACCTTAAGCTTTGGCAAATGAAACACACAGACATGACAGGAATCCCTTTATGCCGACGGCTCTTACTTTAGAAAGGAGAAAGGGAGTCACAGGGAGGGTGAAGACAGCCAGTTCCTCAGGGGGACTAGGATCCAGCCCAGACACACTGACATCCCAGTTGAGTGCCTATTTCATGGCACCATCATGCTGGGTATTTTTCTTTTTAAAGCTCTCACTTGGATATGATAGTATCTTCTGTTCATGACTTTTAGAATCCTGAGGAAACACTTCCTAACTTAAATCAAGTTCACGGAGTTATCTGCCCTGCATTTCTATTCTATGTCCATTCTAACTCCTTCTTATCTCTTCCCCATCATTATCATTATAATCATATGTGATTCCAATAATTTATCTTGTGGTTTTTTAGAGAAAAAAAATGTTAGTAAGAAAGAAGTGAACAACAAATAATTAACAATTAAATAAATTCTGATCTGAATACCTGTTTGGTGTACAAAATTAGAAAGCAAGTAAATGAAAGTAAGTTAAAACCTCTCATTCTCCCATTACTCAGAAATATTCACTATAACATTTCAATGAGTTTCCTTCCAGTATTTCTTCTATACATACACGTGCATACTCTCTATTTTTATCTTTTCATTGATATTTCAAAGAGGTTTTTATGACTTATCTTAATATACACCTTTGGTTTTCTATCAGTTGTGTAAGAGCTAATTCCTATAATTCCATATCACTTTTCTTTCTTAGTTGAATCCAGATTGATACAGAGCATGTTGCTGAAACTCCTAAAACCTGTCAGGTTTGGATTTTAGTATTGGCTTCCCCACCTGGACATATTTCAGAAATAAATTTTGAAGCATCAGAAGATAAGTTTCAAAAGAGCTCCAGAGTTGTTTTTTTTTTTTTCTAAAAGGTCAGCTATTTACTAATACAGTTAAAATTTATTGAACATCTGGTATACATATCAGACACTGTGCTAAATGACTTACATATATTCTGTTGCTTAATCTTAACTCCCTGCAGGTAAATATACCATTGTTCCCATTTCGTAGATGAGGAAACTGGGGCTTAGGGAAGTTCTATGGCCCAACATTGCATAGCTAACATAAGTAGCAGCATCATGATTCAAGTCCAGGGAGTTTGGGTGCAGAATTCATACTCTGGACTCAAAGTTAAGTCACTCTCCAACACAGCAAGCTGGAGGGGAGTCACCTATGGATAGGAAGGCAGGGTCTGGGGCAGTCAGCCATACAGTCGGATTGTATAACCTTGTGAGACTGACTTGCTGGGAGAGGCAGCAGGTATGCTGGGTGAGCACGAACATCGAGTCAAACGAGCATGGCCTCCATTCCTGCTCTTCCAACTCTCCGGACACGTCACTTCCCAGTCTGAGCATCACAGCTCTCACCTGTAAGAGTGGGCAATGGGATCCGTCTTAGAGGTGGCGAAAGGATTAAGAATGATAACATGTAAAAGCTCCTGGCATGTTTTCAGGCATATAGTAAATGCTCTGAAAGCTTAGTCGAATCTGATTCTGATCAGAAAGTTTCAAGGTGAGACCTGATTTTTAATCTTGGATCCAACACTCTTGGTATGTGATTTTGAACAAGATGCTGGGGACTTTCCAGGCCCAAGGACCTCATCTTTCGAGGAGGTGTTTAGACTAGATGGTTTGTGATCTTGTCTAGGATCCTGGGCCTGCAACTGGTCTAAAGAGGAAGGAATATGGCAGATGGTGTCTCTCCTTCTCAGATCAATGTGAAACGAGGCCAGAGTCTAACAGTATGTTTCTCCTTAGCCCCTCTGACCAGTGGATGTTCTTGACTAGATCCAAGCTCTTGGAACTTTCTAAAGTTTCTGATGGAAATCTCAAATATTTCTTAGAAGAAAAGGGTGAGGCCTTTGATTGCCAGAATGCTGTTTCTTTTATTAGCCCTTCTAGGAAAAGAGAGGCCACAGCTTCATAGGTTTCCCAATGATGAAAGAAAAGAACTCTCTGACTCGCTCCAAAGAATACAGTTGGGAAATCATAGAACCAGATGATTTCTTGAGTCCCTTATGCTCAGTCATTTTGTGATTCAGCTATAAGTCAGCCAGCTGAGTTTTAACTGAAGGGCTCCTAAGTGCTGAGCATCATGGAATGTGGAGAAGTGGTGTGGCTTTCACTCTAAAGATGCCTGAGTCTGCCTCCACCCAGGAACATAAAGCAAGAGTTAAGAAGGATAGGCAAGTTTTGTCAGGATTCCACAGATAGGATATCAAGGTTTTCCCCTATCTCCCTGGCCATTACACATTCATCTTGGCTGGTGAACTTCTTCCAAACCTCTGACTGGAAAATGTCCTAAGGCACCTTTTCTTGTTTGTGTTCACTTCCTTGAGGATCCTATTCAGTTTCACAGTTTCCATAAAATCTGAACAATTCCTAAATTTGTATTTTCCACTTTGATTTTGCTCTGGGTCTCCAGACTCAAAAGCCAGCCGCCTAGTCAGTCGTTGACCTTTGCCTATATATTTCGCTTCCCTGGCTGAACACCTCCAAGCTGGGGTTCCCTGTGCCCCTAGCTGTTTCAAATCTACTTCACCTTCAGCCCTTCTTTATTTTTTTGGTAAATAACAATTCCACTTGTAACAGTGGCTCAGGTCAAAATACTTAGAGCTGTGTTTGATTCCTATTTCTTCATGAGCTACAGCCAAACTACCAGTAATACTGTTGACTCTGCTTAAAAAAAAAAAATAGAATTTGAACACTGCTCACCATTTCCTTCTCCAAGCCACCATCATCTTTCTCCAGAATTATTATATTGCTTCCTAAATAGCGTCTATACTCCCACCTTGCCCATCTCCACAGAGCCTCCAAAGGAATTTTTCAATGGCTTTCCATCTCATCCAGAGTCACAGAGAGTCCTTCCAGTGCCCAATGGGATGTGCACAAATGTACTTCACTTTCCTCTCTGCCCTCCTCTCCCGCTGCTCCGGCCTCTGCTCTGCTCCCGTGACACCAGCCTCCGTGCTGTTCCTCCAACACCACACACA
The DNA here is from genome assembly GCA_006408695.1 of Aepyceros melampus. Classification (NCBI taxonomy): domain Eukaryota; kingdom Metazoa; phylum Chordata; class Mammalia; order Artiodactyla; family Bovidae; genus Aepyceros; species Aepyceros melampus. The sequence continues at coordinate 14,542 of SJXQ01000101.1, read as the reverse complement.
TGCTGGCTCAGGGCCAAGGTCTGCGCCTTCTCCTTGCTGCCCTCACCCCATAACCAAATGGCCTGTTCCCTCATCTTTCAGCCTCCAGTCACCTGCTCAGAACATCTACACTAGCAGCCTGCCTCACTTTGCATCTTTCTCCCTCACACATGCCCTATCCTTCTTCCCTGCTTTTTTCCCTTTTGACTTTTATTATCATCCAAGTTAGTGTATGTATTCTGGAGAAGGAAATGGCAACCCTCTCCAGTGTTTTTGCCTGGAGAATCCCATGGACTGGGGAGTCTGGCGGGCTGCAAGTCCAAAGGGTCGCAAAGAGCAGACACAACTGAGAGACAAAACACACCACACAACGTACGTGTTTACCTTGAATTTATTATCTCTTTCTCCCTGCTAGAAGACAGCAGAGCACAGCGTCCAGCATTCAGTACATTTTGGACAATAGAGTGGGTGGCTGCCCAAGACGTGGTGGAGAAGTGTGGGTTTAAGTGACGCTCTTAACCGCAGGGAGGACCTGAGTGAACAGAGAGTGAGAAAGGAGTGACTGGGAGAGAGGAACACTGGGCAAGGGCCAGATTCGGGCAGCACCAGCCTAAGGAAATTGTTCTCTGTCAGTCTATTCCTTCATGGTTTTATTTCTTCCAGAAGATCTATTGTCTATCCTTTAATTTGTTTTAATATTTTAAAAAATGTTTGGCTGCACTGGGTTTTCTTGTGGTACACGGGTTTTCTCTAACTGCTCCAAAGCATGTATGATCTTAGTTTCCCAACCAGGAATCGAACCTGAGTCCCCTGCATTGGAAGGCAGGTTCTTAAACCCTGGACCACCAAGGAGGCCCCTGTTGTCTGTCTTTTAGTATGCAGCAAAAATCCCATAACTGTTTGGTATAATAGAAAACTCACAGATAGAATTCAGAGTCATAGAAGACCTGTATCTAGAAGTGTGACCCTGGACTAGCCACTTAACCTCTCTAAGCCTTGGCTTGCTCATCTGTCAAAGAAGTACACCACTGGCTTGGGTTTGGATATGGCTGCTGTGAAGATCACATGAGGTGACGGATGGGAAAGTGCTTTACACTCTGAAAGCAGGACGATTGTAGGGGATTAGTGGAATGCATGAGACTGTCGCTGAAATAATCACTCAGACTCACATGTAGATTATCTACCTCAGTGGCTAGGAAGGCGGGCAAGGGCTCCACACTGGTGATGAATTCAGAAGTCCTTCATCAAGGCTTTAAGATATGGGAGGGACACAGAAAAGGGGGTTGGAAGATGTACCTTCCTGAAGACAAGGACAGTGCCCAAATGAGGTGCTATTTATCCCCTGTGCTACTGTTAAATGACAAGTTCATTTGTTACCCTTGCTCAGGCCAAAAGACTTGGAGCCATGCTCGACCCATGTTAGCCCTTATATACCAGGTTCTGGAAATTACTTTTCTATTTATCTTTACATATATTTGTGAATTGGGTACTACTCCTTTCTTAGAGCTAAGAAAACCGAGACTCAGAGAAGTCAACTTGCCCAGAGTTACACAGGTATTTGGTGTCAGAGCCAGAAGAAACTAGCTTTGTTTAAAGAGCCTGTGCTTTTTCCACGGGCTGCCTTTTCAAAGACCTGCTGCTGCTGCTGCTGCTGCTAAGTCGCTTCAGTCGTGTCCGACTCTGTGCGACCCCAGAGACGGCAGCCCACCAGGCTCCCCCGTCCCTGGGATTCTCCAGGCAAGAACACTGGAGTGGGTTGCCATTTCCTTTTCCAGTGCATGAAAGTGAAAAGTGAAAGTGAAGTTGCTCAGTCGTGTCTGACTCTTAGCGACCCCATGGACTGCAGCCCACCAGGCTCCTCCATCCATAGGATTTTCCAGGCAAGAGTACTGGAGTGGGGTGCCATTGCCTTCTCCATTTCAGAGACCTAGATGCAGCTAATTCAGCAACCAGCAGCACTGCCTTAGTCTCCTGAATTTGGGCAAGTGAATAAGATATGAGCTTAACATCAGGGGTCCAGGCAGATAATAGATTAAGCTGTTAAAGGTAATTCAGAAAGTGAAAAGGAAGGTCCATGAGCCACCTGTGAATGTAAACCCTTCTCTAGGCCACTGCTTTGTGCTATGAACATGCCATGTGTGGCAGCAGTACATGGTAACAATTAAGAAGAGACCAGGATTTTGAGCTAATTTTTCAGTAAAGCATAGAATAATATAGCTCATAGCAATGTCTTCTGGTCTAAGTATCAGAATTTTTTTTTTAAGTGATAGTAATAAGAAAAGACTTTAGAGATAATTAACAATCCAGTCTAGATTTAACCCGTGATACTTCAAGTGAGCTTAACATCAGGGGTCCAGGCAGATAATAGATTAAGCTGTTAAAGGTAATTCAGAAAGTGAAAAGGAAGGTCCATGAGCCACCTGTGAATGTAAACCCTTCTCTAGGCCACTGCTTTGTGCTATGAACATGCCATGTGTGGCAGCAGTACATGGTAACAATTAAGAAGAGACCAGGATTTTGAGCTAATTTTTCAGTAAAGCATAGAATAATATAGCTCATAGCAATGTCTTCTGGTCTAAGTATCAGAATTTTTTTTTTAAGTGATAGTAATAAGAAAAGACTTTAGAGATAATTAACAATCCAGTCTAGATTTAACCCGTGATACTTCAAGCTAGGTAACATAAGGGATTCAATCAATGCCCACTGAATATATGCAGGCATCTCCATGCACATCTATGCCATGTATGTAGTAGGTGTGATTTTGATAATTATCTATGTAAATTCATGTGGATGGATAATGGACATACAGATGGTTGGATAATGGACATACAGATGGTTGGATACTGGGGCCATAGGTCAGAGAAACGCAAAAGAAAAATAAAAGAAAAAAATCTGTTTCAGTGTATAGGATGCTGTTAGAATTAATGTCTGCTTTACCAATGTATGCATCCAAAAGTATATTAAGCACCTACTGGGTGCTGGTGGAAGGAAGTGAGAGGCATGTTTCTTTGCTGGCCTCAGGTAACAAAAAGAAACATATGGAGATGATTTTAAAGGAGTTATTTTTATAGATAAGAACTACTTGAATTTGGAGGCTAAGGAGGACCATTCTCTGATTGGTGTGAAGCACTAATAAAGTGTTAGGGGTGAAAAAGGCCTGGGGCAGCCAGTGCACTTAGATATTTTAGACCATAAAACCGAGCTGCATAAAGTAGGGTTACACAGTGACTCATAGACAGACTTCTAAAAAATAAGAACAACCCCTTCCCTAGCCACCATGCTTTCCGAAGGTGCTATGGAAACCTTGAAAAATCGGTCAATGCAAGGAATCAGAAAACCTGGTGAGATGGTATAAGGTCAAGACCATGGGCTTTGGTTTGAATCCAACCAGGCTTTGAACCACCCCCTCATCTGCTTACTAGCTCTTTGATCTCAGGGAGGCTATTTCCACTTGGAACCTCTGGGTCTGATTTATGAAATGAAGACCACTGCCTATGTCTCCTGTCAGTATAAAATTAGATTATGTCACAGGGGCTCTCTCCTCCCCACACCACCTCCCCCAGCCTCTAGCTTCCTCAGGCAAGTGCCTAACCCTTATGCAAGGCACTTACTGCCTTCTCCCTCCTCATCTACTGCATTCAGGTATTGGATCAGATGATTTCTAAGTTTCTCTTAAATGAGACTGAACTGTCTAGTACTTTCTACCAGATGGGATAGCTGGACAGGATATCAAACAGTCTATTTTCTACACATTTATGTTAATGAGCCATTTACTGTGCTTTACCATATTTAGTCCCTAAAAGAATACCTGTGAAGCAGCAGTTGCTTTCCTCTTTTATAAATCAGCAAACCAAGCCAGAGGCATCAGGAGAGACATCTTAGACCTCTGGTCTGGCATCCGGGTTGCTGGGAAGACTCTTTTGAAAGGCATGACAACAGCTTTAAAAAACAAACCCCTTCATTATATTGTTGGCATTGAAAATCAAGTGAAAACTTGCAAGTTTCACTCTATCTATTCCCCCCTCCACCCTTCCACCCCCCACACCCCTGCATTAAAAGCTCTAGCCATCTTATCTCTCCTTTTTTCTGGTCTTTTTCCAATGTTGCCCTTCGAGGTTGAGGCCATGACTCTCTTAGAGCCTTCATCAAATCTGGAAGGCAAACAAGGCTGAAGACAGTCTTTCCTCTTCCCTACCTGATTCTCCAACTGAACATGCACAAACAAAGTTGGTGCTCAGGAATCCAGCCCTTGCTGCCTCAGGCCATGGGGCTAGCTGTGAAGTTTTACCAGCTCTTGCTTATCGGCTTTCTTTGGCATTTGACATACTTGTCACCGGATCCATCGTACAGCCAGTCTTTTTCTCTAGCCACTAATTTATGCTTCCCCAGAGGGCCTAGAACTATGCCCTACACAGAGGGTACTCACTGAACTGGAATGGTACCACCAACCAGTGCAGACCTGGATTACATCAAGAATTTCAACAATTGCACCAAATTGCTGGCCAGCCTTGAGGGTTTGGTCAGCCTCATTCCTGGTCTTTCCCCTCAGAGATTCACAAGGCCCAGGTGTAACTAATTCTTAATAATACAATTAAGGTTTTGGAAACTGAGCCGGGTTTCATATTTAAATGTTGACTTTCACCACACAGGAAAGGTTGGCCAAATGCAAGGAGTGACTGGGAGATTTTGGCAAAGAGATGAATTGGATTTTTCCATTTTTAGAGCCACTGCTTGGGCTCACACATGGGTAATACTCCAGCCTCAGGGGTTCCTAGGGACCAAAGAGTAGACAAAACATGAACTCAAAACTCAACATGCTTGTAGGGAATCATTAGTAGTCTCAAAAAAAAAAAAAAAAAAAAGACATAGAGGCAGAGTTGAAATATTTCCTCTTTGAAAATGCAATAACACCTATCTCTCAGGGGCATTGTGGAGATGGAATTAGAATATATACAGAAAGAGAAGGAACTTGTAGTTGCCAGGGGGAAAGAATAGGGGGAAGAGACAGTTAAGGAGTTTTGGGTTTACATGTGTCTGTGTGCATGCTCAGTCATGTCCAAGTCTTTGCAATCTTACGGACTGTAGCCTGCCAGGGTCCTCTCTTCATGGAATTTTCCAAGCAGGAATCTTGGAGTAGGTTGCCATTTCCTCTTCCAAGGGATCTTCCCGACCCAAGAATTGAACCCATAGTTCCCTTGGCAGGTGGGTTCTTTGCCACAGAGCCAGCCGGGAAACCCTCTGCGACACACTGCTATGTTTTCAAGGGATAAGCAGCAAGGTTCTGCGGTATAGTACAGGGAACTCTGCTCAGTGTTATGTGGCGCCTGGATGGGACAGGAGTTTGGGGAAGAATGGATACATGTATCTGTATGGCTGAGCCCCTTTGCTATCCACCTGAAACTATCACAATCTTGTTAATCAGCTATGCATGCGTGCTCAGTTGCTAAGTCATGTCCAACTCCATGTACTGCAGCCTGCCAGACTCACCTGAACTCCAATATAAATTAAAAAAATATTTTTTTTAAAGAAAAGCCCAGCATGGGGCCTGCTTAGAAATGGGAACATTGAATATATGTAGTTGCTTACACTACAACATGGGAAAGGGCACTGGTCTGAGGAGAAAAGACTGGGTTTTGCCTCTCACTGTACATCTCACTAGCCCAGCTGGTGCCTTCCTGTCCTGACTCCCAATTTCCTCATCTTTCTAACTGGAATAATAACCATGTTATACTTCACAGGGTCACAAGGACAAGCATATTAAAGACTGACTAAGAAAGTTCTTTGCAAACTAGACAGCTTTCTAGGCAAAATAACACATCATTAGGTTATACCTAATCTCTGTGCCTTTGTTTCAGCTCTCCTCTCTGTCTGAAATGCCTCCCTTCCCCACACCCCTTCTTCTGAACCTGGCTGTTGAAGTCCTCTCATTCATAAGGCAGGAGAGCATGAGGCTTCCATCGCTAGCACTCAAATCCCTATCTCTGCTATGTGTTAGCTATTTGACCATAGGGAAGTTACTTTCTGTGCTTCAGTTTCCTGTCTCTAAAGTGACGATAAAAGCACCACCCAATTATGTCAGATCATTGTGAGGACTGAAGGCTCCCCTGGCAGTCTAGTGTTAAGATTTCACCTTCCAGTGCAGGAGGTGTGGGTTTGATCTCTGGTCAAAATCAGAACATAAACAACAGAAGTATTATAACAAATCCAATATAGACTTTTTAAAAATGGTCTACATTAACAAATCTTAAAAAAAAAAAAAAGATTGCTGTGAGGATTAACTACACTCACAAATGTAAAGTATTTACACGACTATGTACTAAGTCCCACATATATGTTCAGTTCAGTTCAGTTCAGTCGTTCAGTCGTGTCCGACNCCCTATAGATATTATAAACAAACAAAGCCTTCTCTTCTCTTAGGCAACGCAAGTAACCAAGATCTTTTTCAAAAGTCCTCAGAGGAGGAGCAAGTCTTTTAGAATCATCAGGAAACTTAGCCACACCGGGTATGTTTGCTTTTTTCTGCATGAAGGTGTTGTGGGGTCCATACAACACTCATCTCTAAACACACCGGTTTCTTAATTGCCTTTGTGAGTTCTGGTCAAATATATTTCAACATCATTTTCATTGCTTGTTAGGCTTTACCATCACTCTTCAATAAGATGCAAAAGTGTATTTTCATTCACGTTCCAGTTTTGCTCATTGATAGTATATTAAGCAAAATATCAATGTGTTAATATAATCAGAATCTGAATGGTTATTTTTGACTGGTAGCTACCTATAAGGAAGGAGCAGAGTGTGTGTGTGACTTTCCTCTAAATGTTAACATTTTTAAAGGCCAATGTCTTTTTATTTAAAAAAGAAATAGGCCTGAAGTATCACATACAGAAAGAAGTCAAATATTTAAATATTTAAAGGAAAAATATTCTGTTTTTGGATTCAGTTCAGTTCACTTCAGTTGCTCAGTCATGTTCAACTCTTTGCAACCCTATGGACTATAGCACGCCAGGCTTCCCTGTCCATCGTCAACTCCCAGAATTGACTCTAACTCCTGTCCATCAAGTCGGTGATGCCATCCAACCATCTCATCCTCTTTTGTCCCCTTCTCCTCCTGCCTTCAATCTTTCCCAGCATCAGGCTCTTTTCCAAGGAGTCAGTTCTTCGCATCAGGTAGCCAAAGTATTGGAGTTTCAGCTTCAGCATCAGTCCTTCCAATGAATATTCAGGACTGATCTCCTTTAGGATTGACTGGTTGGACCTTCTTGTAGTCCAAGGGACTCTCAAGAGTCTTCTCCAACACCACAGTTCAAAAGCATCAATTCTTCAGTGTTCAGCTTTCTTTATGGTCCAACTCTCACATCCACACATTACTACTGGAAAAACCATAGCATTGACTAGACAGACCTTTGTTGGCAAAGTAATGTCTCTGCTTTTTTTTTATGCTGTCTAGGTTGGTCATAGCTTTTTTTTTTTTCCAGTTTTTGGATAAGTGTACAAATGCTGTATGTTTATATGCAAAAACAAGAGTCTGAGCCATGAGTATGAGCTTAAAGTTTCTATCATTGATAACTCCACCCTCAGAACAGTGGTGGGTAAAATGGAGTTCAGTAAACATAAAATGATTTATTTTTAACCTTCTGGATATGACACATCGCTGGGATAGTAACAGAGGAGTAACAATGGAGATGGGAGGGTTTGTAACTGTTTATAGTTCTATTGCCATTTAAATTGAGAATTATTTATTCTTACTCTCTCCAAGACAAGATGATCTTGCATAAAAGATGAGAATAAAATTTAAGCAAGAGGGGCAATATTATGTTTATGCTTGCATTCTAATTGTGGAATCTTAGAGTAAGAAAGATTATTTAGTGCAGTCTTTTGAGGAATTTAGAGCCCTTTCCAGCATCCCTCCCAGAAGTCCTCTCACTATTCTCAACCACGTGTAGAGTCAATGTCTGAAACAGAGTATTTCTAGAATGTTTATCAATAATGAGTCCTAATCTAAAGAAATTATTGATTTTGTTTTGTGTTTAGATAAATAGTACAGAATATATCTATTCAATCATTCGTGACCCCATGGACTACACCCCACCAGGCTCCTCTGTCCATGAGATTTTCCAGGAAAGGATACTGGAGTGGGTTGCCATTTCCTTCTCAAGGGGATCTTCTCAACCCAGGAGTCAAACCCGGGTCACCTGCACTGCAGGCAGATTCTTGTACTGAGTGAGCTACAAGGGAAGCCCCTATATATCAATAATGACTCATAATCTAATGAAATTATTGATTTTGTTTTTATGTTTAGATAAACAGCACAGTACAAATCTATTCAGTCATTCATATAAATATTCATCTGAATATTGTGAAAAACTCAATGTGAAAGAACAGATTGTAGGCTGAAAACAGGTTTTTACACTTCAACAAGCAGAGATTTTGTGCAATATTAGTTTTGGAGGTAACCACTAAGATGCAGAAGTGGAAAGTGTGTCTCAACAGGCAGGCAAGTGGTTAATTCCTAATGGTGATTTTGGAAAATGGTATGTCTACCTAGAGAATGCACTGTCCTTGATAAAAACCTTCCAATTCAATATTAATGTGCAGCAGCTTAAGGACTTTAGCATGTATATCAGTTAAGTGTCATAGTTTCTGGGGAAAAAAAACAGAGATAACTAATATAAGCAAAGAAGAATAAAATTTATTTCAATGATATGAGGTATTTCACTGAATGAAACAAAAACTCTATATTTGATTAACATATGGTAACACACTTATTTTGAAATTTTAACCTCTTAAAAACTTAACAAGAAAGAAAATATATGTATATATGTGTTTATGCATATGTATGCATTTTAAGATTACCAAATATATTATTTAAAATTCCATTTAAAAACACAAAACATCACTGAAAGTGTTTCTGAATACATTTTTACACCACAGAAAAGTATAAGGTGACATAGCTCTCTTTGCAGAGACTTCTCTTTAACCCTGGACATTAACGCAGTTCCTTCTGTCGTAGGGCTATGCGAGACAATATGACCTCTGCCACTGAGTTCATCTTACTGGGATTTCCCCTTAACACAAGGACTCAGATGCTCCTCTTTGGGCTCTTCTCCCTGTTCTTTGTCCTCACCCTGCTGGGGAATGGGGTCATCCTGGGGCTCATCTCACTGGACTCCAGACTGCACACCCCCATGTACTTCTTCCTCTCACACCTGGCCATCGCTGACATGGCCTACGCCTGCAGCACGGTGCCCCAGATGCTGGCCAACCTCCTGAGTCCAGCCAAGTCCATCTCCTTTGCTGGCTGCATCACACAGACCTTTCTGTTCTTGACATTTGCTGTCACAGAATGTCTGCTCCTGGTGGTGATGTCCTATGACCGGTATGTGGCCATCTGCCGCCCCCTCCGGTATTCAGTTATCATGAGCTGGAGAGTCTGCATCATGCTGGTGGGAACTGCCTGGAGCATTGGAGTCCTTCTGTCTTCGGTTCATCTAGTGTTACTTTTACCCTTACCCTTCTGCACGGCCCAGAAAATCGATCATTCTTCTGTGAAATCACGGCTGTTCTCAAACTTGCTTGTGCAGACACACACATCAATGAGCTTCTGGTACTGGCTGGAGCAGTTTCTGTGCTAGTGGGACCCCTCTCCTCAGTTATAATCTCATATGTGTGCGTCTTCCGTGCCATCCTTAGGCTCCAGTCGGGGGAAGGGCAAAGCAAAGCCTTCTCCACCTGCTCATCTCACCTCTGTGTGGTTGGACTCTTTTATGGCACAGCCATTATCATGTATGTTGGACCCAGATATGGGAACCCCAAGGAACAGAAGAAATATCTTCTCCTGTTTCACAGCCTTTTCAACCCCATGCTCAATCCCCTTATCTATACTCTTAAGAATTCAGAAGTTAAGAATGCCATGAAGAGAGTGCTGGGAGTAAAGAGTTTTATGAAAAGATGATCGCATCGGGGTTGACAATGACCTAGGAGGATATTATTTCAAAAGCTCTTAAGCCCAACCCCGCATAAGATTATCTAAGATGCTTATTAAAAATTGAGTAAATCTCCTGACCCACCATTAGATCACTGATTCAGTAGATGTGGGAAGTATTCTAGAAAACTGTATCTTTAAATATTATCATTATCCAAATATTACCAATAGCAATTGGTGATGCTACTGAATGTTACAGACCAATATTTGAAAGTCACTGACCTAGAATAACACTCTTTATAATTTCTTCATCAAGCTGTGTTCCAGCCCCATATCTCCCAAAATGTTTTCCTCAAATCTCCAGCTCTTGAAGAGGGCTTTAAAAATAAATTCTGGGGTCAAATGAGTGTGAGAGTCATTGAATATTAGATGACTCATTTAGGGGGCTCACAGTTCATACTATCACAGTAAAAACTGTAAAAATTCCTAGGGTAAATACAGAAAACTTCTATTCCAGTTGTTAGCCAGTGTTCCAAACTTACTTGGTCACATGAAATTTTTTAATAACATTTCATTAGAAGTTTATTAGAACCAGAAATATTGATATTGACTGGTTTATTGTGAACACTTTCTGTAACTGCTTCTCGAGTCAAATGAGTTTTTGTTCCTGCAGAGTGATCCTGTAAAGAGAATGTAGCTCTAAATACACAGTACTCTTCTCTATTATCTGGAAATAATAAATCCAACCCTCTACTTCTTGGATAAGTATTCCAAAATACATCTCAGGGAATGACTTCATTCCGTTTCACAGTCTTCTAACCTTGAGATTTAAAAAATTTATTCTGTATATATTTTCCTACTTACCAACTATATGAAATCAATCTATTTTTCTCATTCAAGGATATAAAGAGAAAACCAAGTTTCTCAAAGGAATCTGAAAGAATTTGTAAAGCTGATTACCTAACTAGTATATAAGCTTTAGAAAAGTTTGATTGCTGTGTTTAAAAAATAGAGACATAGGAGAAGTTCTATAAGAGAATATTCATAGGAATAGGTACATGATAAATATGATAGGTGAAAAGGAAATGAATAAAGATAAAATGCCCAAGGGGCTAGTCAATCCTTTGGAGATTAAGAACAAAACAAAATAGGGAATATACATGATTTATTACTCATTGGTTATTCTTACAATGAAAAAACCTCAAATGATAGCAACACAAACAGAGATTTCCCGATACTCTATGTAGAATGCCATATCAGTCAGTTCAGTTCAGTTCAGTCGCTCAGTCATGTCCGACTCTTTGCGACCCCATGAATCGCAGCATGCCAGGCCTCCCTGTCCATCACCAGCTCCCAGAGTTCACCCAAACTCATGTGCATCGAGTTGGTGATGCCATCCAGCCATCTCATCCTCTGTCATCCCCTTCTCCTCCTGCCCCCAATCCCTCCCAGCATCAGGGTCTTTTCCAATGAGTCAACTCTTCGCATGAGGTGGCTAAAGTATTGGAGTTTCAGCCTCAGCACCAATCCTTCCAATGAATACCCAGGACTGGTCTCTTTAGGATGAACTGGTTGGATCTCCTTGCAGTCCAAGGAACTCGCAAGAGTCTTCTCCAACACCACAGTTTAAAAGCATCAATTCTTCTGCGCTCAGCTTTCTTTCAGCCCAACTCTCACATCCTTACATGACCACTGGAAAAACCATAGCCTTAACTAGATGGACCTTTGTTGGCAAAGTAATGTCTCTGCTTTTTAATATGCTATCTAGGTTGGTCATAACCCATATAGATTACTATAATCTCAAAAAACAGACTTAAGTGAGGTGTTTACACAGGTAAAAAATTTCCTCCTAGTGAAAAAACATTTTTTTAAAATATCAATATTTTGTGGCTAAATACATAGACAGACAAAACTTTAAGAAGTTTTTTAACCTGAGTTTTCTACTCCTGGAAGAAAATAACACTATTTTTAAGGGATATAAAAATAAATTGCATCTTTTGCTGATTGTGTATTTTTAAATATTATTTTGGAATATAATCAAGTCCCAACTACTTGGAAAGTGGTAAAGCTTGGAGATAAGTGAAGGCGTTTAAGCACAGTTACAGAAATGTTTCAACTGTAGGTTAAACCCTAGAGTAGATTGAAGAAATAAGTTCTCTCAAACTTTAGTAGAGTTAAGCTCTGCTGAACAATTAAGAAATTGGGAGATTAAGAGAGGCTAGTTAATTGTATCAAAGTTTTATTTATATTATTAAACAAATATCATTTCAACAAGGGGACCAGTATTCTTCTTTAATGTTGGTTTGGGTTAATGTATAGTCCTTAATGAAGTTTATACTTAAGTCAGAAAATACTGTTCTAACCCTATTAATTAACCATATCTGTGGAATTTTTGATGATCAGACTATGAGATCATAATTAGAACATTAATTTTTATCCAGAGTGGGCATTTTTCACTAGGAGGCTATGGTCACTGAAGAATTGACTGACTTTAACATAACTCATGACATAATCATGTTTAATGTGGATGTCAATTTGAACCTTTATAATTATGGTTTTTCCAGTGGTCATGTATGGATGTGAGAGTTGGACTGTTAAGAAAGCTGAGTGCCAAAGAATTGATGCTTTTGAACTGTGGTGTTGGAGAAGACTCTTGAGAGTCCCTTGGACTGCAAGGAGATCCACCACTCCATTCTGAGGAGATCAGCCCTGGGATTTCTTTGGAAGGAATGATGCTAAAGCTGAAACTCCAGTACTTTGGCCACCTCATGCGAAGAGTTGACTCATTGGAAAAGACTTTGATGCTGGGAGGGATTGGGGGCAGGAGAAGAAGGGGACGACAGAGGGTGAAATGGCTGGATGGCATAACTGACTCAATGGGCGTGAGTCTGAGTGAACTCCAGGAGTTGGTGATGGACAGGGAGGCCTGGCGTGCTGCAATTCATGGGGTCGCAAAGAGTCGGATACGACTGAGCAACTGAACTGAACTGAATGATGGATATTTCTCCTCAGGAAAAGAATTACCTATACCCATTATCCAATATCCTCCAATTTTCCTTTCAAAACTCTGAGAAATGAATTTTAAAAAATCATGCTTCAATAAGCCTGGAGTCAGAGCTAGTGCATTTCAATAATACTGAAGGGTATTTTCTAAACTTAGAATGTTGTTCAGTTGCTCAGTCATGTCTGACTCTTTGCATGAGATGGACTGCAACAAGTATTCTCTGTCCTTCACCATCTCCCAAGTCATTGATGCCATCCAGCCATCTTGTCCTCTGTTGTCCCCTTCTCCTTATGCCTTCAATCTTTCCCAGCACCAGGGTCTTTTCAATGAGTTGGCTCTTCGAATCAGATGTCCAAAGTGTTGGAGTTTCAGCTTCAGCATCAGTCCCTTTAATGAATATTCAGGACTGATTTCCTTTAGGAATGACTCCTTTGATCTCCTTATATAGTCCAAGGGACTCTCAAGAGTCTTCTCCAATGCTACAGTTCAAAAGCATCAGTTCTTCAGCATTCAGCCTTCTTTATGGTCCAACTCTCACATCCATACATGACTACTAGAGTAAACATAGCTTTGACTAGACAGACCTTTGTTGGCAAAGTAATGTCTCTGCTTTTGAATACACTGTCTAGGTTTGTCATAACTTTTCTTCCAAGGAGAAAGCATCTTTTAATTTCATAGATACAGTCACCATCTGCAGTGATTTGGAGTCCAAGAAAATAAAGTCTGTCACTGTTTCTACTATTTCCCCATCTATTTGCCATGAAGTGATGGGGCCAGATGCCATGATCATAGTTTTTTAAATGTTGAGTTTTAAGGCAGCTTGTTCACTCTCCTCTTTCACTTTCATCAAGAGGCTCTTTAGTTCTTCTTTGCTTTCTGCCATAAGGGTGGTGTCATCTGCATATCTGTGGTTATTGATATTTCTCCCGGCAATCTTGATTCCAGCTTGTGCTTCATCCATCCTGGCATTTCGCATGATGTACTCTGCATGTATGTTAAATAAACAGAGTGACAATATACAGCCTTAAGGTACTCCTTTCCCAACTTGGAACCAGTCCATTTTTCCATATCGGGTTCTACCTGTTGCTTCTTGACCTGCATACAGGTTTCTCAGGAGGCAGGTCAGGAGTTCTGGTATTCCCATCTCTTGAAAAATTTCCCACAGTTCGTTGTGATCCACACTGTCAAAGGCATTAGCATAGTCAATGAAGCAGAAGTAGATGTTTTTCTTGAATTCCCTTGCTTTTTCTGCAATGCAGCAGATGTTGGCAATTTGATCTCTGGTTCCTCTGCCATTTCTAAATCCAGGTTGTTCATCTGGATGTTCTCGGTTCACATACTTTTGAAGCCTAGCTTTAAGTATTTTGAGCATTACTTTGCAAGCGTGTGAAATGAGCACAATTGTATGATATCTTGAACATCTCTACTTTGCATATGAGAACTTGTCATACCTGGTAATGTATTTTTGGCATGTCTATCATATATGGTGGAACTCTCCATGCAAGAATGCTGGATTGGTGTTCTTCCCAACCCAGGGATTGAACCATCATCTCCTGCATTGCAGGCAGTTTCTTTGTCATCTGAGCCACCCGGGAAGCCCAAATTTAGAATAAATTGTGCGAAATAGGTCACAATTC
>SJXQ01000100.1:2904-139531 GCA_006408695.1 Aepyceros melampus | reverse complement strand
AGACACAGATGTATAGAAAAGCCTTTTGGACTCTGTGGGAGAGGGAGAGGGAGGGATGATTTGGGAGAATGGCAGTGCAACATGTATGATATCATAAGTGAAATGAATCGCTGGTCTAGGTTCGATGCAGGATGCAGGTTGCTTGGGACTGAGGCACGGGGATAATCCAGAGAGATGGTGTGGGGCGGGGGGGGGGAGGTGGGGGTCGGGATTGGGAGTTCATATATACTCGTGGCTGAATCATGTCGATGTAGAGCAAAACGAATACAGTATTGTAAAGCAAAACAAACTAAAACATAAAAATTAATTAAAAAAAAAGAATTTGGGGAAGTAAATCTACATTCAGCCCCCAAAAATGTAAAATCAGCTGTGATATTTGTTTTTCTAGTTTTGTTGTTGTTGTTTATATATACTACTTTGGCAATGTCTTTCCCTTAGTAGTTACTTTTCTGTGTTGTAAACACAAAGTGCTGGGTCACTTTTGTTTCTCCATTAATGCTCTACCGACCTCCAATGAGATTATTTAACACTTGTTGAATATTTGGTCATTTTAGACATAACATTAATTACAATGAATAAATCTGCTATAACCCTAGAGCATGTGACATAATTATCCAATAAGCTACTAAATTCAGAACATCTGTCTTAGTAGTTTTCAATGTGGATTTCATATTTAAAGTCAGAGTTCATTTGCTTTTAATTTTTCTTTATGAACTTTTAGTACATTCAGAATCCCTTTTCATGCTTCTGGTGAGCCACAGGTCTTATGCTACCTCCTTGAAATGTTTCTACATATACACATGGAGGTATGCACACTATGCCTACACACACACAGCTCTAAAAATGAACCCTGAAGATAGCAGATCACAT
The DNA here is from genome assembly GCA_006408695.1 of Aepyceros melampus. Classification (NCBI taxonomy): domain Eukaryota; kingdom Metazoa; phylum Chordata; class Mammalia; order Artiodactyla; family Bovidae; genus Aepyceros; species Aepyceros melampus. The sequence continues at coordinate 138,661 of SJXQ01000100.1, read as the reverse complement.
TCATTCTAAGTTAGGCTGTTCTAAGCATGTCATCCAAATTGGGGAAGAGCTACATTGCTTGCTGCTTCCTTGCTGGGTAATAAAAGGGACAATCAGAGAAGCAGAGGAAATAATATGAAACTAAGATTAACTGCCTTCAAATGACATTATCAAACTGGTTGTCTGGGTTCAAATTGCTGATCACTTCAGCATTCTTGAAATCATTCTCCCTTGGATTCTCGTGTTTTTTCGTCCCCTTCTCCATCTGCCTTCAATCTTTCCCATAATCAGGGTCTTTTCCAATGAATCAGTTCTTCTCATCAGGTGGTCAAAGTATTGGAGCTTCAGTTTCAGCATCAATCACACCAATGAATATTTAGGATTGACTTCCTTTAGGATTGACTGTTTGGATCTCCTTGCATTCCAAGTGACTCTGAAGAGTACAGTCTTCTCTAACACCACAATTCAGCATTATCAGTCTTTTGAGGTTCTGCTGTCTTTACTGTCCAACTCTCACATCCATATATGACTACTGGAAAAAAACATAGCTTTGGCTACATGGACCTTTGTCAGCAAAGTAATGTCTCTGTTTTTTAATATGCTATCTCGGTTGGTCATAGCTTTTCTCCCAAGGAGCAAGCATCTTTTAATTTCATGGCTGCAATCACCATCCTCATTAATTTTGGAGCCAAAGAAAATAAAATCTGTCATTGTTTCTTCATTCCCCAATCTATTTGCAATGAAATGATGAGACCAGATGCTAAAATCTTCATTTTTGAATGTTGAGTTCTGAGCCAGCTTTTTCACTCTCCTCTTTTACATTCATCAAGAGGCTCTTTGGTTCCTCTTCGCTTTCTGCCATTAGGTTGGTGTCATCTGGATATCTGAGGTTATCGATATTTCTCCCAGAAATCTTGATTCCAGCTTGTGCTTCATTCAGCCTGGCATTTCACATGATGTACTCTGCATATGTTAAATAAGCAGGGTCACAACTGACAGCCTTTACATAGTCCTTTCCCAATTTGGATCCAGCCTGTTGTTCCATGTCCAATTGTCACTGTTGCTTCTTGACCTACATACAGGTTTCTCAGGAGGTAAGTAAGGTGGTCTGGTGTTCTCATCTCTTTAAGGATTTTCTACAGTTTGTTTTTATCTACAGAGTCAAAGGCTTTAGCATAGTCAAAGAAACAGAAGTAGATGTTTTTCTGGAATTCTTTGCTGTGGCTATGATCCAGCATATGTTGGCAATTTAATTTCTGGTTCCTCTGCCTTCTCAAAATTCAGCTTGTACATCTGGAATTTCTTGGTTAACATACTGCTGAAACCTAGCTCAGAGGATTTTGTGCATTACTTTGCTAGCATGTGAAATAAGTGCAATTGTGGGGTAGTTTAGACATTCTTTGGTATTGCCCTTCTTTGGGATTGGAATGAAAACTAACATTTTCTGCTTCTGTGGCCACTGCTGCATTTTCTAAATTTCCTGGCATATTGAGTGCAGCACTTTCACAGTATCTAGAATTTGAAGTAGCTCAGTTGGAATTCCATCACCACCACTAACTGTGTTCCTAGTAATTCTTCCTAAGGACCACTTGACTTCACATTCCAAGATGTCAGGCACTAGGTGAGTGATCACTTCACTATGATTTTCCAGGTCATTAAGATCTTTTGGGCTTCCCTGGTGGCTCAGAGGTTAAAGCGTCTGCCTCCAATGCGGGAGACCCGGGTTCGATCCCTGGGTCGGGAAGATCCCGTGGAGAAGGAAATGGCAACCCACTCCAGTATTCTTGCCTGGAGAATCCCATGGACTGAGGATCCTGGTGGGCTGCAGTCCACTGGGTCACAAAGAGTCGGACACGACTGAGTGACTCTACTTACTTACTTACTTACATAAGATCTTTTTTGTATAGTTCTGTGTGTTCTTGCCACTTCTTAATCTCTTCTGCTTCTGTTAGGTCCATACCATTTCTCTCTTTTATTGTGCCCATATTACCATGAATTGTTCCCTTGGTCTAATTTTTTTTTTTTTTTTTAGATCTCTAGTCTTTTCTTTTCTGCTGTTTGCCTCTATTTCTTTGCATTGTTCATTTAAGAAGGCTTTCTTGTCTCTCCTTGCTATTCTTTGGAACTCTGCATTCAGATGGGTATATCTTTCCTTTTCTACTTTGCCTTTAGCTTCTCTTCTTTTGGTAAGCTATTTTAAGGCCTCCTCAGACAACCTTTTTGCCTTTTTCCATTTCTTTTCTTGGGGATGATTTTGACCACTGCCTCCTGTACTATCTCTGTCCATAGTTCTTCAGGCACTCTATCGGATCTAATCACTTGAATCTGTTTGCCACTTCCACTGTATAATTTAAGGGATTTTATTTAGGTCATATAATGGCCTAGTGTTTTCCCCTACTTTCTGCAATTTAAGTCTGAATCTTCCAATAAAAAGTTCATGATCCGAGACCCAGTCAGCTGCAGGTCTAGTTTTTCTTTCTTTTCTTTTTTTTTTTTTCTGACTGTATAGAGTTTCTCCATCACTGACTGAAAAAAACATAATCAGTCTGATTTTGATATTGACCATCTGGTGATGTCCATGTTTAGAGTCTCTTGCATTGTTGGAAGAGGGTGTTTGATGTGACCAGCACGTTCTCTTGGCAAAATTGTTAGCCTGTGCCCTGCTTCATTTTTTATGCCAAGACCAAACTTGCCTATTACTCCAGGTATCTCTTGACTTCCTGTTTTTGCATTCCAGCCCCCTTTGATGAATAGGACATATGAAATGAACAGAGATCATTTTGTAATTTTTGAAATTGTACTCAAGTGTTGCATTTCAGACTCTTTTTGACTATGAGGGCTATTCCACCATTTCTTCTAAGGGATTGTTGCCTGCAGCAGTAGATATAATAGTCATCTGAATTAAATTCACCTATTCCAGTCCATTTAAGTTCACTGATTTCTAAAATGTCAGTATTCACTCTTGGCATTTGTTTGTTCACTTCCAATTAACCTTGATTCATGTTCCTAACATTTCAGGTTCCTATGCAATATTGTTCTTTACAGCATCAGACTTTACTTTCATCACCAGACACATCCACAACTGGTCATTGTTTCTGCTTTGGCTCAGGCTTCTCATTCCTTCTGGAGTTTTTGCTCCATCTTCTCCAGTAACATATTGGACACTTACCAACCTGGGGAGTTCATCTTTCAGTGTCATATCTTTTTTGCCTTTTCATACTGTTCATGGGGTTCTTAAGGCAAGAATACTGAAGTGGTTACCGTTCCCTTCCTCAGTGGCCCATGTTTTATCAGAACTCTCCATCATAGCCTGACTGTCTTGGGTGGCCTCCCAGGCATGGCTTAGTTTCATTGAGTTAGACAAGTCTGTGGTCCTGGTGTGATTAGACTAACTAGCTTTCTGTGAGTATGGTTTCAGTGTATCTGCCCTCTGATGCCCTCTTGCAACACCTACTGTCTTACTTGGGTTTCTCTTACCTTGGACGAGAAGTTTGGTTTACTTCAGTCGCTCAGTCGTGTCCTACTCTTTGTGACCCCGTGAATCGCAGCATGCTAGGCCTCCCTGTCCATCACCAACACCCAGAGTTCACTCAGACTCACGTCTATCGAGTCAGTGATGTCATCCAGCCATCTAATCCTCTGTTGTCCTCTTTTCCTCCTGGCCCCAATCCCTCCCAGCATCAGAGTCTTTTCCAATGAGTCAACTCTCCGCATGAGGTGGCCAAAGTACTGGAGCTTCAGCTTTAGCATCATTCCTTCCAAAGAAATCCCAGGGCTGATCTCCTTGCAGTCCAAGGGACTCTCAAGAGTCTTCTCCAACACCACAGTTCAAAAGCATCAATTCTTCGGTGCTCAGCCTTCTTCACAGTCCAACTCTCACATCCATACATGACTACTGGAAAAACCATAGCCTTGACTAGATGGACCTTAGTCGGCAAAGTAATATCTCTGCTTTTGAATATGCTATCTAGGTTGCTCATAACTTTTCTTCCAAGGAGTAAGCGTCTCTCACTTTCATGGCTGAAGTCACCATCTGCAGTGATTTTGGAGCCCAAAAAAATAAGGACTGACACTGTTTCTACTATTTCCCCATCTATTTCCCATGGAGTGATGGGACCAGATGCCATGATCTTCGTTTTCTGAATGTTGAGCTGTAAGCCAACTTTTTCACTCTCCTCTCTCACTTTCATCAAGAGGCTCTTTAGTTCCTCTTCACTTTCTGCCATAAGGGTGGTATCATCTGCACATCTGAGGTTATTGGTATTTCTCCCGGCAATCTTGTCCCAGCTTGTGTTTCTTCCAGTCCAGCGTTTCTCATGATGTATTCTGCATAGAAGTTAAATAAGCAGGGGGACAATATACAGCCTTGACGTACTCCTTTTCCTATTTGGAACCAGTCTGTTGCTCCATGTCCAGTTCTAACTGTTGCTTCCTGACCTGCATACAGGTTTCTCAAGAGGCAGGTCAAGTGGTCTGGTATTCCCATCTCTTTCAGAATTTTCCACAGTTTATTGTGATCCACACAGTCAAAAGCTTTGGCATAGTCAATAAAGCAGAAACAGATGTTTTTCTGGAACTCTCTTGCTTTTTCCATTATCCAGCAGATGTTGGCAATTTGACTTCTGGTTCTTCTGCCTTTTCTAAAACCAGCTTGAACAGCAGGAAGTTCACGCTTCATGTATTGCTGAAGCCTGGCTTGGAGAATTTTGAGCATTACTTTACTAGCATGTGAGATGAGTGCAATTGTGAGGTAGTTTGAGCATTCTTTGGTTAGTTTTCTGTAATTGTGGTTTCATTCTGTGTGCCTCTGATGGATAAGGATAAGAAGCTTATGGGAGTCTTATCAGTCTTCCTGGTGGGAGAGACTGACTAGAGGGGAAACTGGGTCTTGTTCTGATGGGCGGGGCCATGTTCAGTAAATCTTTAATCCAGTTTTCTGTTGATGGGCAGGGCTGTGTTCCTCCTTGTTGCATGACCTGAGGCCAAACTATGGTGGAGGTAAGGAAGATAATGGAGACCTCCTTCAAAAGGTTCCATGCATGCACTGCTATACTCAGTGCCTCTGTCCCTGAAGCAAGCCACCACCAACCCACACCTCCACCAGAGACTCCTGGACACTCATGGGCATGTCTGGGTCAGTTTCTTGTGGGGTCACTGCATCTGTCAGTGCATGGCTCATAGTTTCATTGAGTTAGACAAGGCTGTGATCCATGTGATCAGTTTGGTTAGCTTCTACGGTACAGTAGTCCCTTGGTATCTGGGGTTGATTGCTTCCAGTACCTACTATTGATACCCAAATCCCTGATGCTCAAGTCCTATAGTCAGCTTAATATAGTCAAGATTCTGCATCTGTGGATTCATATAGCTGTCATTCATATAGTACTGTATTTAGTGAAAAAATTATCTACATGCAAGTGGACCCAAGCAATTCAAACTTGGGTTGTTCAAGGGTGAAATCAATATCTTTTATAATTTTACTTAAAATTTCCTTCTATAGATTAATTTTGCAATAAAAACTGTAATATATGATCCATAGTTGTTTGAATCCTCAGATGCAGAAACTTGGATACATAGGGTTAACTATGAGACTTGAGCATCAGGGATTTGGGTATCCAAAGATGCTTGCTCCTTGAAAGAAAAGCTATGACCAACAGACAGCATTTTAAAAATCAGACATTACTTTGTCAGCAAAAGTCTGTATAGTCAAAGATTTGTTTTTTCTATTGTTCATGTATGGATGTGTAAGTTTGACCATAAAAAGCCTGAGCACCAAAGAATTGATGCTTTTGAACTGTGGTGTCTTGAGAGTTCCCTTGGAATGCAAGGCAATCAAACCAGTCAATTCTAAAGGAAATCAACCCTGAACAATAATTGGAAGACTGAGGCTGAAGTTACAACACTTTGGCCACCTAATGTAAAAAGCTGACTCACTAGAAAAGACTCATTATGGGAAAGATTCAAGGCAACAGGAGAAGGGATGACAGAGGACGAGCTGATTGTATGGCATCACTGACTCAATGGACATGAGTTTGTGCAAGCTCTGGGAGATGGTGAAGGACAGAGAAGCCTCATGTGCTGCAGTCTATGGGGTCGCAAAGATTCAGACACGACTGAGCTACTGAACAACTAGTGGGTCCTGGAATCAATCCACCCCAGATACCAAATGACTACAGTAGTGTACTTGATACTTTCAATATTCAAGACAAAAGTCACAAATTTTATAAGTGAAAGTAATTTCCTTCAATATGATTAAAGCTGGGTTCTCAACAACATACAAATTACTTCTAACTAATAAAATAAAATATACTACATCCAAATATAGAAAATATATAGGTATAAATATTGATATCTTTTTATAGTAGGTGTGTGGTCTTATTTTGAGGCACAGTTGTTTTTATATATTTGATATTTTAAAAATTCACAGCATGGAATTTAAACTTATTTCAAATTTAACAAGGTTAAATGCCTATTTAAATGGATAATAAAATGAGTCTAAAAAGTTATTAATTAGCTGGAATCCTACCATCAAATGCTTCATTTCCTTCCTTTCTTCCTTGTTTCTCTTCATTTCATTTGGATTTTTGCATTACAATTTTTTATATTAATTTTGGCACCGCTCCTACTGAAGATCTTTGTAATTCCATAGTTTATTGGCCATGCACAACTTCTGAAGGATAATAGTAAAAAATTTCAAAAGAAAAAAGCACAACACAATGGCATGCTCCTGAACACATGATTCAATTTTTAGATTGCAGCTTAAATATAAACTTATGCTTGACATTTCTTTCTACATAACCTGAAAAAGTAATTTCCCATTGCTAATCTTTATACATAGCTGTGCATGAATGATTGCTTCTCTATCCCAGAGTAAAGGTAGATATTAACTTATCTTATTATTTGTGGCAAGACATAATAATCATAGTTAACATCTTAAACTTAGGATCCTAGAATCATCTTTAATTCTGTTGTCAGAATATTATCTCCCTACTTATGTGCCAGAACCTCCTATTTATTCTAAAAGGAGCTCAGTCCACAAATTATATGGGTTACATAGTGGAAATAATACTATAGAGAAGCATATGTTTTAGTCCTGATAAACAATTTTATCACTTACCACATTTCGAGCTGTTTCACAAAAACTTTTTATGACTTGTTCTAAGTCTGTTTTATGTGAATACACTAAACAACAATCAGAAACTGGAATGGTGTTTATAAGTTATTCTAAAATTATACAAGGACGTGGAAAGCAAAGAAATTCACCTTTGTTGGTTTCTATATGTAGGTAAAAATTGAAGCAGCACTAGTTTATTTATCCTACAGTGAGAGTACAAAGTGATAGGATTTGGGATACATGTTCTCATGGGTAAGTTCATAGTTTTTTCTTTGCAGCATCATTTGAACAGATCAAATTGATGACCCTCATTTATAAGAAATCTCACTTCTTCAAACTCCTGAAATTCCATCCAGTAAGGATAGAATTCGTAGGATCACTCATTTGGGTTTAAGAATTATATCTCTTCAGTGTGTATGCCCAGCAGGAATTGAAAGAGACGCGTGTACCCCAATGTTCATCACAACACTGTTTATAATATCCAGGGCATGGAAGCAACCTAGATGTCCATCAGCAGATGAATGGATAAGAGAGCTGTGGTACATATACACAATGGAGTATTACTCAGCCATTAAAAAGAATACATCTGAATCAGTTCTAATGAGGTGGATGAAAGTGAAGCTTATTATACAGGGTGAAGTAAGCCAGAAAGAAAAACACCAATACAGTATACTAACATATATATGGAATTTAGAAAGATGGTAATGATAACCCTGTATGCGAGACAGCAAAAGAGACGCAGATGTACAGAACAGTCTTTTGGACTCTGTGGGAGAGGGAGAGGGTGGCATGATTTGGGACAATGGCACTGAAAACATGTATAATATCATATAAGAAATGAACTGCCAGTCTAGGTTTGATGCATGATACTGGATGCTTGGGGCTGGTGCACTGAGACGACCCAGAGGGATGGTACGGTATATATGCATTAGTATACTGTATTGGTGTTTTTCTTTCTGGCTTACTTCACCCTGTATAATAAGCTCCAGTTTCATCCACCTCATTAGAACTGATTCAAATGCATTCTTTTTAATGGCTGAGTAATACTCCATTGTGTATATGTACCACAGCTTTCTGGCTAGTGTTTTAAAATGTACGAATCTTTCTAATAAATATCATCACATTTGAGGCAATATAAAATGAAGCTATACACACACTGAAGCCTATGTTAAAATTCTAGTGTCAATATTATTATATATCTAATCTTTGCTAAAAAACTATATTTCTTTTATATGTTATTTCCTAGATCATATAAATGGAATAATGACAATAACACTTGCATACCAAATAAAAACAAATTTGGACTTAGGAAAGGAAAGCTTTTCGGAAAAAAAAAAAAATCATAATAGGGAGAAAGTTGTGACCACAAGTCCAGGAAGCATCTCAAAAATTAAACAGAAAAAAAACCCAAAAAAACCTTATTTATGTGTTAATTATTGGGAAAGGTAAGTAGGACCAGCAGAAACTTTGTGAGAAAAGTAGTAACTAGGGGAGATGAACAGAAAATAGGACTGGGTATACTAGTTGGAGACACTCTGTCTTTGGTCAGCTAGTTCTTGGGATGAGTTGTTAAGGGGCATGCTATGTAACTTAGTGCTTATTGAAGCTTGAAGTAAAGTGAAGCCACTCAGTCGTGTCTGACTCTTTGTGACCCCATGGACTGTAGCCTACCAGGCTCCTCAGTCCGTGGAATTTTCCAGGCAAGAGTACTGGAGTGGGTTGCCATTTCCTTCTCCAGGGGATCTTCCCAACCCAGGGATTGAACCCGGGTCTCCCGCATTGTAGGCAGACACTTTACCATCTGAGCCACCAGGGTATTGAAGCTTAGGGGCAATCTAAGGGGAGATAAGAAAGCCTGATTCAAGTTTGCTCAAAACAAGATAGTAAGTAATGGACAATTATAACCATATGGTCAGGTAGCTGGAAAAATTAAATGAGATATTTTGCTGAATTAGCTCAGTTGGCTACTGTTACCTGATACTAATGGATACCATGGGAGTATAAAGATGTCTTTGACCCAATATAAAAAGTAAAAACTTTAAATGTAGGATTAAAATAGGTAATAATAAGAACCTACAGTATACCACAGGGAACTCTACTCAGTACTCTGTAATGACCTATATGGAAATAGAACCTTAAAAAGAGTATTATATGTATATGGATGACTGATTTACTTTGCTGTGCAACAGAAACTAACAATATTGTAAATCAACTATACTCCAATAAAGTGAATATTTTTAGAAAAAAGGCTATTATTTTATCATTTTTGTTTGTTCTAGTTGCACAATATCAGAGTTTCTTATTTTTCTATGGTACTAAGACAATAATTCAGTTGAGTGCAAACCAAAAGAAAATGTTACCAAAATCCTTTTAAATACTTTGTTTAACTGCAGTATAGACCCCACTTAAGAATAAATTTTGCAAGTCTTTTGAAAGCTGAGGTTTTATTAATCCATAAACTATTTATTTTTATGGCAACACATGAGATATTTTAAGTGCCTTCATTTTCAAACATGTTTTCCTCAACTTTTAAGTATAAAATATCTTCATGTTGAAAATGAAGCTATCACAACTTCCTAATTTGGAGGAATGTTTCACATTTTCTTTTCTCTATAAATGTTATCCTTCTATATGCCCATGGTATGTTAAAGAGAAAGCAATTTTTGTCTTCTAAATAAAACCTCTGCTGATTGTTTATGTAATTATAGCCCTCTAAATGAAACATTACAGATACAGGAAGGCATTATTCATTTTAAAATTTCAAGAACAATATTGAAAGGAGAAACCAAATACATATAGCAAATATAGTAAAGGAAAAACAGTAATAGAAAAAAAAATACAGTGTGAAAAAGTTTATAGTGGGAATATACTTGGTTCTTAGGCAAAATATCAGTTCTGAAACAATCATAAGCATTATATAACAAATTCAATATTTCAAAAAAGAGTGGTCTTTGAGTATCATCATTTCAGCACTAATACTGTTCAAAATATATTTGGTATAAATTTATGAGATTGACACTTAAAATAAGCTTATGAACTCACTGGTATCAAAACACTTCCCTTCTATGTGAGGAAGAGTTATACAATTGATAGAACTGAGATGAGGCTGTATGGTGTTAAACTCAAAACTGCTTAGGCAAAGGAGCTCATTTAACTTCTTAGAAAGTTTTCTGATTTCCATGGTTCAATCAGACATAAGGCAAATTTTTAGCAAAAGCCATTCTCTAAAATCAGTGAGGGAAAAAAAAAATAGTTCTTTTGTCATCAAACCACCAGGAAACATTCAGAGGAGGGAGAATTCAAAGACATACCACACAAGGTTTTACTAATAAGAAAAGAAGCCATTACTAGTCAATAATTGGTGGAAAACATTTTGCTTTGAATTGGGGAAAGACAAATATCCCCCTGGAGATATTTTGATGAAAATGGTATTACTTAAAATCTAATTTTTAAGCCTATAGATTGATACTGAAAATATCTTCTTTTAAAAGTAATTTATTCCTTTAAAATTTTAAATAAATCTCTGATTAATTTAGTTCAGGCATAAAAGAATAAAGTCACAAATAGAGTGAAAAGTATCAAAGGACATCCAAAAGAATTATATAAATTATAGAATCATAATAGATCACAAGTTTTGCTATGCTTGAAATTTTACATTAAAGGTAACTTTAAAGTGCCAAGATGTTTAATTGTGTACTTCTAAATAATTCCAAAACATTTCAATGACTTTAATATCTAACCTAGTGAACTGGTTAAGTAAAATTTCTCTAGCATGTAGTGTATAATTTTTATATATAATCTCACCAACCTTGAATTTGTAAAAATGCTAAATAATAGGTGAAAGCTACACGATACAATATTGGTAATTTTCTTAACTATTTATTAGGATTTACATATGAAATATATACAAAGATACTTTCATATGTTGATATCAGTAGTCATTAGTGATTTGCTTTCTTTCTTCTAGATTTTTTCCTATATCTTTAACAATTTTAGGTTGCTATATGAGAGTGAGAGAGAGAGTGAAAGTCACTCAGTCGTGTCCGACTCTTTGTGACCCCATGGACTGTATAATCTATGGAATTTTCTAAGCCAGAATACTGGAGTGGGTAGCCTATTCTTTCTCCTGTGGATCTTCCCAACCCAGGGATCAAACCCAGGTCTCCAGCATTACAGCTGAATTCTTTACCAGCTGAGCCACAAGGGAAGCCCAAGAATACTGGAGTGGGTAACCCATCCCTTCTCCAGCAGATCTTTCCAACCCAGGAATTGAACTGGGGTCTCTAACATTGCAGGTGGTTTCTTTACCAACTGAGCTATCAGGAAGCCCCAAGTTACCATATAGTTTTGTTAAATATGTTTGTTAGAACTAAAAAGAGAAACAATGACTGAGTGCTTATGGTCATGGTTTTTAAAGTCAGAGACCTGTGGTTTGTAGAAGTGCTGTTACAATACTAATGGTCATCAGTACCTGGTTGTCATATCTTCCTTCCATACCTGCAAATGACTATATTTCTAGTGCTCTTTAGGTAAAGCTATTTCATCAACCCAAGCCAATAGGTTGTGATGAAAATGGCAGACGACACTTATGGAACAAAATATAAAACTGCAAATATATGCTATCCACGCTCCCTCTTTTCCTTCAGGGGTGAATCATGTGTTAGGAATAAAATGTTCTTTTAAAGTATTTATATTTGAGGGGTATGTTACCTCAGTACCAGCTTAATCTCTACTATTTTATATAAAAAAATTATACTTAAAGTATGATCCTTTTGTTAATAAAATAAAAAATAGGTAGCATTGATGTAGCATCCTTGTTAAATGTGTAACATTTTCATGAAGCCTATGTTTTCTTATACACAAAATGATGGTAAAATTATTTTAAATCATAGTATTTTGAGTGCCTAAATGTGCCATGCAAAGTATTCAGCACAGTTACTGACATTATAAGCATTCTATTAAATTTAACTATATTTGATATATATTAAATGCATCTACTTCATATATTTTAGTTTTGCTAAAGTTCAGTGCCTGGGAAATTAGATGATGGAGTTTGAATAAAGGAACAATAAAATGAGTATTGTAGAGTATAAGACAAAGACTAAAAAGTACCTACAAACTACTATAAACAGAACCCGGGATATAGACATATTTGGAAACCTATTCATTGTGAGTTTTGTTATCTGAATTTGCTTCTTACATTGAGTGGAAGAGGGTCAAGTCAAGAATGTGTCCTATAAATCAGGGCCATAGATTATCTAATTTGGTCAACATGGAGACAAAGTAAAAATGTTTAAGTAGTAGGAGGCAGAGGGATTTGTTGACACAAAGTCTTTCCTGGGATCTTGGATCAAGATAAAATACAAACACAATTCCCAAAAGACAAGAGTACCAACACAAATGAAAGACAGATATAAGATTCAGGAAATAGCTAGAATCCAGGGCTGAATGAAAAGATATCCATGGCTAATCAAAGAGGACCCATGTTTAATCTTCCCTAGCAAGGAAAACTGAGATGAATAGAAAATTTATAATAACTACCTCTGAAAATAATTTACAATAAGATGAATTTATATTAGCTTACAACAATAGCAAAATAGCTAAGTTTTACAAGAAAATAGGAAGAAAGCCAACATTCTTCAAATTAAAAGAGGGAAGAGAACAAGCAAAGAGTGGAAAGAGACTGATTAATGATGTGTTACAAAAGACCAGATTATTAGCATTTCCAAAAGATGGAGAAGGATAAGACAGAATAGAGCTTGTTACCAATTTGAAACTGTTATGAAATTTAAAAAATAAATGCAGTCTAACATTTGGTAGTGTGTCCTGATGTGCATGAGAAATTAGGAAACAAATTAATTAAATGATCTATCACACCTAGATGAGGGCTTCCTGGGTTGTGCTAGTGGTAAAGAACCTGCCTGCCAATGCAGGAGGCATCAGAGACATGGGTTTGATCCCTGGGTCAGGAAGATCCCCTTGAGAAGGGCATGCCAACCCACTCCAGTATTCTTGCCTGGAGAATCCGATGGAGAGAGGAGCCTGGCAGGCACAGGGTCAGACACATCTGAAATGAATTAGCACACATTCACATCACACTTAGATGGAACAACAAGCTGAAGTCACCAAAGCAGACTATCACATAGGATGCAAAATATGTTCTATATCTGACATAGCCTCTTCATAACTGCTGAAATTTCATTTGTACAACCCATCTCTATCTTACCTGATTTAATAAAACAGTAATTCACTTGACCTGTTTCCTTATATTCTGCCCTGCTCCAAACTACTTTCCACATGTTGGCTATAGATTCCCTTATTAAAGTTCACTTCTGATTCTAGTTCAAGATAATGGTCTGAGCACACAGTATTTATATTTAAATCCTAGTAACAGTGTGTTAAATATTAGCAAAATATTTTCAATTCCATATTAAAAAAGAATAAAGACATTCAGGACACACAATATTTAAAAAAAATTAAGAACTGAAAACACAGTATACTGGTCAGCTCATCAGAGAAAAATAACCAATAAAATATGTGTGTGTGTGTATATACACACACACACACACACACACACACACACATATATATATATATGTGTATATATATATATATATATACAGAGAGATTTACTATAAGGAATTGGCTCATGTGACTAGGATTTGGAGTGTGGGCTGGTAAGTTTAAGGCATGAATGTGAAGTTGCTCAGTCATGTCCGACTCTTTGCTACCCCAAGGACTGTAGCCTACCAGGCTCATCTGTCCATGGGATTTTCCAGGCAATGGTACTGGAGTGGATTGCCATTTCCTTCTCCAGGGGATCTTCCCAACCCAGGGATCGAACCTGGGTCTCCTGCATCGTAGACAGATGCTTTACCATCTGAGCCATAGGCATAGTAAAGTTAAAGAGGCAGCTCCAGTCTGAAAAATGACAAGCTGTAGACTTAGGAAAGCTGATGGTTCAGATGGAATCCGAAAGCAGCCAGCCACAGAATTCCCTCTTGCTTGCAGAAGCTGGACATTTTCCTCTAACCAGGACTTCACCTGATTTGATAAACCCTGTCCACAATATTGGAGAAGGAAATGGCACCCCACTCCAGTATTCTTGCCTGGAGAATCTCATAGACAGAGGAGCCTAATGAGCTAGAATCCATAGGGTCACAGAGAGTCAGACACGACTGAAGCGGCTGAGCACACACGCACATCAACAATACGGAGAGCAAACTGCTTCATCAGGTTCATCAATTTAAATGCTTTTCCCATCCAAAAAAGTTTCAGGTTGACACATAAAATTAACTATCACCCTTTGGCCACCTCATGTGAAGAGCTGACTCATTGGAAAAGACTCTGATGCTGGGAGGGATTGGGGGCAGGAGGAGAAGGGGACGACGAGAATGAGGTGGCTGGATGGCATCATCAACTCGATGCATGTGAGTCTGAGTGAACTCTGGGAATTGGTGATGGACAGGGAGGCCGGGCGTGTTGCAATTCATGGGGTTGCAAAGAGTCAGACACAACTGAGCAACTGAACTGAACTGATAATAAAAACAATTATAATAAATATAAATAAGTACATTGTTAGATGAATCAAATAAGAGAATCCCACAATCCATTCATCATGGTAAGCTTTACAATTTATGAAGAAACTCTGAAGAAATTCAAAATATGTACCTAAAAGAGTGAGTAATAGGTGAACATCAGAAAAATCTATATGTACAGTGTATGAGGCAATGGATATGTTGCTATTATGTGTATCAATTCAGTTCAGTCGCTCAGTCGTGTCCAACTCTCTGCGATCTCATGGACTGCAACTTGCCAGACTTGCCTGTCTATAGCACCAACCCCCGAAGTTTACCCAAACTCATGCTCATTGAGTCAGTGATTCCTTGCAACCATCTTATTCTCTGTCATTCCCTTCTTCTCCCACCTTCAATATTTCGCAGCATCAGGGACTTTTCAAATGAGTCAGTTCTTCCAATCAGGTGGCCAAAGTATTAGAGTTTCAGCTTCAGTATCAGTCCTTCCAATGAACACTCAGGACTGATCTTTAGGATGGACTGGTTGGATCTCCTTGTAGTCCAAGGGACTCTCAAGAGTCTTCTCCAACACCACAGTTCAAAAGCATCAATTCTTTGGCGCTCAGCTTTCTTCACAGTCCAACTCTCACATCCATACATGACCACCGGAAAAGCCATAGCCTTGACTAGATGGACATTTGTTGACAAAGTAATGTCTCTGCTTTTCAGTATGCTGTCTAGGTTGGTCACAACTTTTCTTCCAAGAAGTAAGTGTCTTTTAATTTCATGGCTGCAGTCACCATCTGCAGTGATTTTGGAGCACAAAAAAAATAGTCTGACACCGTTTCCCCATCTATTTGCCATGAAGTGATGGGACCAGATGCCACGACCTGTTTCTAAATGTTGAGCTCTAAGGCAACTTTTTCACTCTCCTCTTTCACTTTCATCAAGATGCTCTTTAGTCCCTCTTCACTTTCTGCCATAAGGGTGGTGTCATCTGCATATCTGAGGTTATTGATATTTCTCCTGGCAATCTTGATTCCAGCTTGTGCTTCATCCAGCCCAGCATTTCTCATGATGTACTTGGTGTATAAGTTAAATAAGCAGGGTGACAATATACAGCCTTGACATACTCCTTTTCCTATTTGGAACCAGTCTGTTGTTCCATGTCTAGTTGTAACTATTGCTTCCTGACCTGCATATAGGTTTCTCAAGAGGCAGGTCAGGTGGCCTGGTATCTCCATTTCTTTCATAATTTTCCACAGTTTACTGTGATCCACACAGTCAAAGACTTTGGCATAGTCAATGAAGCAGAAATAGCTGTTTTTCTGGAACTCTTGTTTTTTCCATGATCCAGTGGATGTTGGCAATTTGACCTCTGGTTCCTCTACCTTTTCTAAATCCAGCTTAAACATCTAGAAGTTCACAGTTCACATATTGTTTAAGCCTGGCTTGGAGAATTTTGAGCACTACTTTACTAGTGTGTGAAATGAGTGCAATTGGGCAGTAGTTTGAGCATTCTTTGGCATTACCTTTCTTTGGGATTGGAATGAAAACTGACCTTTTCCAGTTCTGTGGCCACTGTTGAGTTTTCCAAATCTGCTGGCATATTCGGTGCAGCACTTTCACAGCATCATCTTTCAGGATTTGAGCTATTGCTCAACTGGAATTCCATCACCTCCACTAGCTTTGTTTGTCATAGAGCTTCCTATGGCCCAGTTGACTTTGCATTACAGGATATCTTGCTCTAGGTGAGTGATCACACCATCATGATTATCTGGGTCATGAAGATCATTTTTGTATAGTTCTTCTGTGTATCCTTGCCACCTCTTAATATCTTCTGCTTTTGTTAAGTTCATACAATTTCTGTACTTTATTGAGCTCACCCTTGGTATCTCTAATTTTCTTGAATATATCCTAGTCTTTCCCATTCTATTGTTTTCCTCTATTTCTTTGCATTGATGACTGAGGAAGGCTTTTTTATCTCTCCTTGCTATTCTTTGGAACTCTCTATTCAAATGGGTATATCTTTCCTTTTCTCCTTTTGCTTTTTACTTCTCATCTTTTCACAGCTATTTGTAAGGCCTCCTCAGACAGCCATTTTGCATTTCTTTTTCTTGGGGATGGTCTTGATCCCTGTCTCCTGTATGATATCACAAACCTCTGTCCTTAGTTCATCAGGCACTCTATCATATCTAGTCCCTTAAAGCTATTTCTCACTTCTACTGTATAATCATTAGGGATTTGATTTAGGTATTACCTGAATGGTCTAGTGGTTTTCCCTGTTTTCTTGAATTTCATCCTGAATTTGGCAATAAGAAGTTCATGATCTGAGCCACAGTCAGCTCCCGGTCTTGTTACTG
The DNA here is from genome assembly GCA_006408695.1 of Aepyceros melampus. Classification (NCBI taxonomy): domain Eukaryota; kingdom Metazoa; phylum Chordata; class Mammalia; order Artiodactyla; family Bovidae; genus Aepyceros; species Aepyceros melampus. The sequence goes on along the minus strand of SJXQ01000100.1, from coordinate 121,691 downwards.
CTGACTGTATAAAACTTCTCCATCTTTGGTTTCAAAGAATATAATCAATCTGATTTCGGTGTTGTGTATATTATGCTATTATCTCTGCTATTATGTGTATAGCAAAGACTAAATCACCATGAGTCCTTGATCATAAACGCAGTATTTATCGCAGGTTCATCTAGGACCTAAGCAACATCATGCTTCAATACAAAGTTTGAATAAAAAATAGAGAGGAAAAGAGAAATCTTTAATATTTTTTTATGAAAAAACAACTTTGATTAGGGTCTCTTGTATTCAATTACACCAAAACTTAGAAGTCTAATGAAATATTATGCAAGATCTATAGTGTTCAAAACTGAATTAACTTATATCTTCAGAGAGATTCTTTTTGGAAATATATTTCTTCTTGTGATTCTACAGAATATGTTATATAGTCAAAGACTAATAACATTTTCTAACCTCAAACCCAGGGATATTCAGTGAATGCCATTACTTGGGTTATTTAGACTCAGTAAGTTGCATTTTAGTGCCTAAAATAATTCTGATCTCACTACTACAATGTGCTTCCCATTCCCATAAGTTCTTACCCTGATAAATTATACCACAGGGAGACTCATAATTGTCTCTTTAATGTAATTACCATAAGAACTGCCTTACTTGGAACACTGAGATGATAGTTTCAGAACATGTTGGCCTCAATGTAAAAGGTCTGTGTAGTTCATTACTTTGATATGCTTCACTATATATTTTGACTCAGGACTAAAACTATACTGAGGTCAGTAGAAGATGGCTAAAATTTACTGCACAAGCATTAGCAAAAAACAATATCCAGTTTAAGATATTAGCATCAATTAAGTTTATATGCAAGGCAATGCATTAAATGAGACCAAAATGTTAAAATAATTAATAATACAATCTACATTGTGAATTGAAATGCCATGGATCCCTAAAAACTAAATTACTATTATAAAATATAGGAAATATTAGAACAAATTCCACAGGAACATAATGGAAATTAAGAAAGAAAAAAAAAAGCTTGCCTTTATTAGTTTGTTAGACAACATATATTAATGAAAGGATATTATATTTAAATAATAATGTAGGTTCAGAAAATATTGGATTTTATATGTAAAACAAATCTCCCTATCAAATCCTCATGAAACATTTTAAGATTTTGGATACATGTTATTTTGCAAGGGAAATCTCAGTTTCAAAAAATAAAATAATACAGGTTATGTACTTTGAACATTATAAACAAATGCAGTAAAATATGAAAGGAGAAAAAGAATATCAAAACAAAAATACTAACCAAACTATTAAAAAAAAATAATGTTGGTACCAAAAATGAAAATTACTACCAAAATTGCTAAGTATATAAAATATGTTGTAATATAAAGATTATATAGCTAAACTTACTGACATTTAAATTTTTTCCTAAGAGAAAAAGTCAGTTTTAGTTTAATCTCAAGGCTACATGAGAGAATAAAATTGAATTAACCATCTACTTTAAGATTTAGACATAATATTAGAAGGAAAAAAGTGGATTGAGAGGTAGAGAATGAGTATAGCAATAAAAATACAAAATACATAATTATAAAAAGAATAGCTAAGAAAAAAAATGACATGGAGAAGCTACACAAAACACTGAAACAATAAAAATCAAAACATATGCAGAGTAAATTAAAACAGCCAATTCATGCTTTGTAAAACTTGTGCAAATAATTTGAAGCATTAGATAAAATATAAAGTACAATTTTTAAATATCATTATGTGAAAATCTAAACAGTTAAATACTTTGGGAGAAACTGGTAAAAAAAAAAAAAAGTCAGAGTAGTATCTTTCAGTTCAGTTCGTTCAGTTCAGTCGCTCAGTCGTGTCCGACTCTTTGCAACCCCATGAACTGCAGCACGCCAGGCCTCCCTGTCCATCACCATCTCCCAGAGTCCACTCAAACCCATGTCCATTGAGTTGGTGATGCCATCCAGCCATCTCATCCTCTGTTGTCCCCGTTTCCTCCCGCCCCCAATCACTCCCAGCATCGGAGTCTTTTCCAATGAGTCAAATCTTTGCATGAAGTGGCCAAAGTACTAGAGTTTTAGCTTTAGCATCAGTCCTTCCAAAGAACACTCAGGGCTGATCTCCTTTAGAATGGACTGGTTGGATCACCTTGCAGTCCAAGGGACTCTCAAGAGTCTTCTCCAACACCACAGTTCAAAAGCATCAATTCTTCGGCGCTCAGCTTTCTTCACAGTCCAACTCTCACATTCATGCATGACCACTGGAAAAACCATAGCCTTGACTAGATGGACCTTTGTTGGCAAAGTAATGTCTCTGCTTTTCAGTATGCTATCTAGGTTGGTGGTAACTTTTCTTCCAAGGAGTAAGCGTCTTTTAATTTTATGGCTGCAGTCACCATCTGCAGTGATTTTGGAGCAATATCAAACATTTCAACTCTGATTAAAGAGATTTACACGGCTTGTCACATTTGCTTCTAAGAGTGTTTCTATGAGAAGCTGCAAGATTCTTTCAAGTTGTACTGAAGAAAATAATAAACAGTGTAACTTTTTAAGATTATAAAAATATTGACATTTAATTTGTAAATTAGTTAATTGAGCATTAGTACCAAATTTGTGAAAGAGGAAGAGTGAAAATTTCCAATTAATTTAACTGGAAATGGTCCATGCAAAAACTGAAAGTACTAGCTTATTAAATTCATGTGTACAAATCTGTATGTTGCATGTAAATGAGGTTTCTCTCTGGGTTACAGTCTCATTTCAAGACTTGACTGGGGTAAGATCTTTTAGATGATCACATGGTATCAGCAGAATTTATTTCTTTGGATTGTTTTTCTTTTTCCTTTGGTATCAGTTTTCCCCTGGCTATCAGCTAGAGGTCACATTCAGTTGCTTGCTATATAAGTCTCTAAAATGAATACTGCACATAACAATTTATTTTATCAAAGCAGGGAAGGGAGAGGGTCTTCTAATGTGGTAGAAATTACAATCTTATGAAGCATAACCTTGAAAACGTCATTCCACTCTCTGTGAAATATTCTGTCCATTAGGACCAAGCTGCAGCTCCCACCCACACTAAAGCAGAGAGAATTACAAAAGAATGTAAATGTCAGAAAATGGAAGGGGCATTTTATCACTTCCCAAGAGCTATAAAACAATATCTAAACAATGTTTATGGGCTAAAATACTAAATATTTAAAAGCATCAATTCTCCCCAAAATATCAATATTTTAGACTTAATGACAAAATTTACTAAAGATATCTGAAAAATAAGCATGTAAAAAGAATCAGAACAAGGTGAGGAAAAAAGCAAATAGCACAGTAATAAAGGATCTGCCAGTTACTAAAATATGTATTATTAAAAAAATGTCACTAAAGAAAAATGAAGACTATAAACAGTCCCATATATGTACTGGATTTTTGATTAAGAGGACATTTCAATACCAATATAAATTCTAAGTGGCTAAAAAATCTATCCTGGAAATATGAGGGAAATATAAGCTATTAGAAAATCTGGTTAAATAATTTTACACATTTGAAGTACAGAAGGTCTTTCTATGCTTGACCTACAACCAGAAGATCATAAAGTAAAGCCTCACAAATTAGATTATATAAAATTTTTATAAGTTTATTTTATTAAAAATTTATAAAAATACCATTATCAAAGAAAAATCTAATAAATAGGGGAAAAGTTTGCAAAACATGTAGTAAATGATGGACTCATTTCCTCAAATAACAATTACTTTATTTAAAAATATTAAAAACAAGGAACAAACGACTTGAGAGAAAAGATTGCTTAAATGTTTGAAAAGATTCTAAAATTCAAACATAATTTAAGACATGCAAACTAACCAAGCACAAAAAGAAACCCAGCTAAATTTGAATAAACCATTAAAATAAGCTGACACCCACTATATGTAAAGAAATCCAAATGGAAAAATCTTACCTTATTCAAACTATACAATTTGCTATTCCTAAATTGTAATTAGATGATATGTCTACCGTGCCACATTTATCACCTTGGAGGGTCCTGAAAGTGCCCAGAAAGCTATCAGTTCAGTTCAGTTACTCAGTTGTGTCTGACTCTTTGTGATCCCATGGACTGCAGCATGACAGACCTCCCTGTCCAGCACCAACTCTCAGAGTTTACTCAAACTCATGTTCTTGGAGTTGGTGATGTCATCCAATCATCTCATCCTCTGTCATTCCCTTCTGCTCCTGCCCTCAATATTTCCCAGCATCAGGGTCTTTTCAAATGAGTCAGTTCTTCCCATCAGGTGAGTATTAGAGTTTCAACTTCAGCATCAGTCCTTCCATTGATCACCCAGGACTGATCTCCTTTAGGACAGACTGGTTGGATCTCCTTGCAGACCAAGGGACTCTCAAGAGTCTTCTCCAACACCACAGTTCAAAAGCATCAATTCTGGGACCCTCAGCTTTCTTTATAGTCCAACTTTCACATCCATACATGACTAACGGAAAAACCATAGCCTCGACTAGACAGACCTTTGTTGGCAATGTAAAGTCTCCGCTTTTTAATATGCTGTCTAGGTTGGTTATAACTTTTCTTCCAAGGAGTAAGCTTCTTTTAATTTCATGGCTTCAATCACCATTTGCAGTGATTTTGGAGCAACAAAAAAATAAAGTCTGACACTGTTTCCACTGTTTCCCATCTATTTCCCATGGAGTGATGGGGCCAGATGCCACGATCTTCGTTTTCTGAATGTTGAGCTTTAAAGCCAACATTTTCACCCTCCTCTTTCACTTTCATCAAGATGCTCTTTAGTTCTTCTTCACTTTCTGCCATAAGGGTGCTATCACATGCATATCTGAGGTTATTGATATTTCTCCCAGCAATCTTGATTCCAGCTTGTGTTTCATCCAGCCCAGCATTTCTCATGATCTCCTCTGCATATAATTTAAATAAGCAAGATGACAATATACAGCCTTGATGTACTCTTTTTCCTATTTGGAACCAGTCTGTTGTTCCATGTCCAGTTCTAACTGTTGATTCCTGACCTGCATACAGATTTTTCAAGAGACAGGTCAGGTGCTTTGGTATTCTCATCTCTTTCAGACTTTTCCAGTGTATTGTGATCCACACAGTCAAAGGCTTTGTAGTCAATAAAGCAAAAATAGACCTTTTTTTTGAACTCTCTTGCTTTTTTGATGATCTAGTGGATATTGGCAATTTGATTTCTGGTTCCTCTGCCTTTTCTAAAACAGATGTAAAAGCTTATGATTGGCAGTTAGATCAAATCAATAAAAGGCAGGTTCACCAAATCCTTACATTTGGGATACTCTCAAAGGCAGAAGTAAGTGAGTTCTGAAAGGAAAAGCTTGCCTCAGTTTAGTTCAGTCGCATTGTCGTGTCTGACTCTGCGACCCAATGGACTGCAGCATGCCAAGGTTTCCTGTCCATTACAAACTCCCAGAGTTTGGTCAAACTCATGTCCATCAAGTCAGTGATGCCACCCAAACGTCTCATCCTCTGTCGGTCCTTCTCCTATTGCCTTCAATGTTTCCCGGCATCAGGGTCTTTTCCAGTGAGTCAGTTCTTTGCATTGGTTGCCAAAGTATTGGAGTTTCAGCTTAAGCATCAGGACTGATTTCATTTAGGACTGACTGGTTTGACTACCTTGCAGTCCAAGGGATTCTCAAGAGTCTTCTCCAACACCACAGTTCAAAAGATCAATTCTTTGGTGCTCAGCTTTCATTATAGTCCAACTCTCACATCCAACATGACAACTGAAAAAATCATAGCTTTTACTAGACAGACCTTTGTCAGGAAAGTAATGTCCTTGCTTTTTAATATGTTTTCTAGGTTAGTCATAGCTATTCTTCCAAGGAGCAAGCGTCTTTTAATTTCATGGCTGCAGTCACCATCTGCAATGATTTGGGAGCACAAAAAATAAAATCTGTTACTGTTTTCACTTTTTCCCCATCTATTTCCCATGAAGTGATGGGAGCCATGAAATTAAAAGACGCTTACTCCTTGGAAGAAAAGTTATGACCAACCTAGATAGTATATTCAAAAGCAGAGACATTACTTTGCCGACTAAGGTCCGTCTAGTCAAGGCTATGGTTTTTCCTGTGGTCATGTACAGATGTGAGAGTTGAACTGTGAAGAAGGCTGAGCGCCAAAGAATTGATGCTTTTGAATCGTGGTGTTGGAGAAGATTCTTGAGAGTCCCTTGGACTGCAAGGAGATCCAACCAGTCCATTCTGAAGGAGATCAACCCTGGGATTTCTTTGGAAGGAATGATGCTGAAGCTGAAGCTCCAGTACTTTGGCCACCTCATGTGGAGAGTTGACTCATTGTAAAAGACTCTGATGCTGGGAGGGATTGGGGGCAGGAGGAGAAGGGGACGACAGAGGATGAGATGGCTGGATGGCATCACTGACTCGATGGATGTGAGTCTGAGTGAACTCTGGGAGTTGGTGATGGACAGGGAGGCCTGGCATGCTGCGATTCATGGGGTCACAAAGAGTCGGACACGACTGAGTGACTAAACTGAACTGATGGGATCAGATGCCATGGTCTTAGTTTTCTGAATGTTGAATTTTAAGCCAACTTTTTCACTCTTCTTTTTCACTTTCATGAAGAGGCTCTTTATTTCCTCTTCACTTTCTGCCATAAGGGTGGTGTCATCTGCATATCTTAGGTTATTGATATTCCTCCTGGTAGTCTTGATTCCATCTTGTGCTTCATCAGCCTGGCATTTCGTGTTATATATTTGCATATAAGTTAAATAAGTAGGGTAACAATATACAGCCTTGATTTACTCCATTCCCAACTTGGATCCAGTCTGCTGTTCCACGTTCGGTTCTTCTTGAACTGCATACAGATTTCTCAGGAGGCAGGTAAGGTGGTCTGGTATTCCCTTCTCTTTAATAATTTTACAGTTTGCTATGATCCACACTGTCAGAGGTTTTGGCATAGTGAATTAAGAGCTTGCCTGCTGCTGCTGCTGCTTCTGCTGCTAAGTCACTTCAGTTGTGTTTGACTCTGTGCAACCCCATAAGATGGCAGCCCACCAGGCTTCCCTGTCCCTGAGATTCTCCAGGCAAGAACACTGGAGTGGGTTGCCATTTCCTTCTCCAATGCATGAAAGTGAAAAGTGAAAGTGAAGTTGCTTAGTCGCGTCCTACTGTTAGTGACCCCGTGGACTGCAGCCCACCAGGCTCCTCCGTCCATGGGATTTTCCAGGCAAGAGTACTGGAGTGGGGTGCCACTGCTTTCTCCAAAGAGCTTGCTCAACACCACTCAAGTACTTGAATTGATATATAATGTTGCAATGGATTAAAATAATGAAATTTGGTAGATTTTAAGCAATTGCAAAAGGGCATGTTAAGCATATGTTTATTCATTTTTTTCCTATAATTTTCATGCTGTGACATTTAGGGCCTTGCTGACTCTGGAGAACTGACTCTTTGAAGGTGAGCTACTTTTAAGATCTAAAGAATTGCTTATATTTCAGTGCTACTGTCTCAGTTTCATCCCGCTTTTTCCTTCCCTCACTCTGTTCACAAATCTATTGTTCTCTACATGAGGATATCTATTTCTGCCCTGAAAATAGGCTCATCAATACTATTTTTCTTAGATTACATATGTATGTGCTAATATACCACATTTGTTTTTCTCTTTCACAGTCAGTCATTTCACCAGTTCAGTCATTCAGTCCTGTCTGACTCTTTGTGACCCCAAAGACTGCAGCACGCCAGGTCTCCCTGCCATCACCAACTCCCAGAGCCTACTCAAACTCATTTCCATCAAGTCAGTGATGCCATCCAACCATCTCATCCTTTGTTGTCCCCTTCTCTTCCTGCTTTCATTCTTTCCCAGCATCAGTCTTTTCAAATGAGACAGTTCTTCGCATCAGGTGGCCAAAGTACTAGAGTTTCAGCTTCGACATCAGTCCCCCCATTGAACACCCAGGACTGATTTCCTTTAGGATGGACTGGTTAGATCTTGCAATCCCAGGGACCCTTTCACAATACCATGCATAAAATAGACAGCTATTGGGAAGTTGCCATATAACACTGGTGCTCATCCTGGTGCTCTGTGACAACCTAGAGGAATGGTAAGGAGGGAGGGAGTCAGAGGGAGGCTCAAGAGGGAGAGTATATATGTATACTTATGGCTGATTCATGCTGTTGTAAGGCAGAAACTGGCACAACTTTGTAAAGCAATTGTACTCCAATTAAAAAAAAGAAAAAGAAAAGAAAACAACAACTTGCCTGTGACTGGCTTTCATCTGCTAACCAACCATTACAGAACCTTCACCCTAAGGACCAACTCTACAGGACTCACACTCAGGGCCACTATTATTCTTCTCTGTTCACCCTAGAAGAGGAACCAGACAACTAAGAATAGCACTATGTACCAGGGCTCTATTCAAACTAGTCAATACTAAATCTGTTTACTCTTTCCTGCTCCTTCATTTGGGTGGAAACCACAACAAAGACTGCTGCCCAACATTTTCCCCTGACCTCTTTGTCTCCTGACTGACCTTGATGCTTCTCCATGTGGACTCCCAGGGTGTGGGGTTCCCATATTCATTGGAATCTATGAGTTTAGCAACTCTCTTCTCAATGGTAGTTATCATCTGATACACTGGGCTTGCTATACCCAAATATATAAAACTGTATTTCAAAGCAAAGTGCTTCAGCAACAGCCAGCCAGAGTAGAAAGCAGATCTCTGGGTTTAGAGTAAGATTTATATAGATAAAACTTCTACCTGAAGTCAAGGATTAACTAAGAAAGGTGTGAAAGTGTGAATAAGAGAGCTCTTCAGGGCTAAGTGTCATATTTTCCTTTTAAAAAGTTTTGAAAACAAATAAAATGGAATAAGGATGTTTCATACACTTAGGAGAACATTGAAAGTCCATTAATAGAATTGTTAAAGAAAGAACAATTGCTATAGTTTGAAATTAATGTAATTAAGATTCACATGACAAAATATTTAATGACTGTACCAGTGCAAATTTTAATAAGATTATACCAGCGAAGTGACTATGAAGAAGTACTTTTAATTCTTATTAATTTAATCTCTCAATATATATCGAGTACCATCTCTTCCTTTATACCATTCTGAAAACTAAGGATTTAAAAGCTAAAAATTATAATTCCTATTGTAAGGTCCCAGAATCTAGTGACAGTAACAAATAAAGAATGTAAACATAAAAATGTATGATAAAAGACCACAGAAGCATAGAGAAAAAAAAGTATGTGTGTGTGTATATATATATATATATATATATATATGAATAATCAGCCATTATAAAGAACAAAATTTTGCAATTTACAACATATGGATGCTAAGTGAAATAAGTCAGACAGAGAAAAACACACACTGTATGACAGCACATATATATGGAATCTAAAAAGTACAACAAACTATATGTAAGAAAATGAAGCAGACTCACAGATATACAGAACAAACTGGTGGTTACCAGTGGCAGGGGTGGAGGGACACAGGGGTGGGAATTGGGAGGTACAGACTACTGGATATAAATTAGGCTCAAGGGTGTATTGTACAATATGGGGAATATAATCAATATTTTGTAATAACTGCAAGTAAAAAGCAACCTTTTAAATTGTATAATCTTTTTTAATTTAAAAAAAAGAAAAAAATAAATCAGAGCTGCCTATAAAAATGTGATATTTTAAAATTTGTAGATGAAATATTGTTAATGACCAGAGCCCACTGCTATACACAAAATTCTGACCTATCTCTTATGGCAACAGGTCCAACCCAGGAACTGTAAATATATATATCTGCTTGAGTTTCAGAAATTTGTGATACAAATTTTTTTAGACTGACACTAAAATGCAAGTTAATACCAAAATTTCCTCTGTGACTAACAAATTATTGTTTTCAAAAGGACAATCACTGATTCAGAGAAACTATGATGTAATGCAAACAATGACAACTGACCAATCCCAAGGCAGAGATATTTTAGATTTAAATACATCATCATATGACAGTTTTGGAATAAAAATACAAGATTAATAGTGGACGGATATATGAAGTTTAAAGGATTATGGTGTGTGGGAGGGGTTAGTCAACAAAAACAATCTAAATTGAAAAAAAATACACTATAAGAATACAGAGAATATAAGATAGTGCACAGAAGAAAAGGATATAAATAATGGAAACAAATAGGTGGTTCCTATAGGACTGCTGCTGTTGCTAAGTCACTTCAGTCATGTCCGACTCTGTGTGACCCCATAGACGGCAGCCCACCAGGCTCCCCCATCCCTGGGATTCTCCAGGCAAGAACAAAGGAGTGGGTTACCATTTCCTTCTCCATAGGACACCAGGGTATTATCTCCTGAGTGAATCAGCTTCTGTTAGTCACATTTAAATTCTAGGAGGAGAAAACTGCATTGGCCTAACTTGGGTCAAGAGCTTCTGTGGTGGCTTCCATAAAGAATCCACTTGCCAATGAAGCAGATGCAGGCTCAATCTGTGGGTTGGGAAGATCCCCTGGAGAAAGAAATGGCAACCCTCCTTGGCCTGGGAGAGCCCATGAACAGAGGAGACTGGTGGGCTACAGTCTTCGGGTCACAGAAGAGTTGAACATGACTTAGCAACTGAATAACAGCAAACTAGGACCAAATGCTCACTCTTCACTCAAATGAAGGTGAATGTGGTAGTCTTTGTTCAAAACTGAAAAACCTGAAGAAGCATTAAAAACTGGAATTTGGTCAAGTCAATTCTCTCTTTGACCTTTTAAATGATGGCTGCACTGCATTTTTGCTAGTCCAGAGCCTCTTGATGAAGGTGAAAGAGTGATTGAAAAAGCTGGCTTCATGTCAATGTATAGCAAAATGAATACAGTATTCTAAAGCAAAACAAACTAAAAAATAAAAATTAATTAAAAAAGTATTATTCAAAAAAATAAATAAAACTCAACACTCAAACACTAAAATCATGACATCTGGTCCCATCACTTCATGGCAAATAGATGGAGAAACAATGATAACAGTGACAGACCCTTTTCTTGGGCTCCAAAATCACTGTGAATGGTGATGCAGCCACGAAATTAAAATACATTCTCCTTGGAAGAAAAGCTATGACAAACCTAGACAGCATATTAAAAAGCAGAAACAGTACTTTGCTGGCAAAGATCTGTCTAGTCAAAGCTCAGGTTTTTCCACTAGTCATGTATGGATGTAAGAGTTGGACAATAAAACAGGCTGAGTGCCTAACGCCTGATACCTTCCAACTTTGGTGCTGGACAAGACTTTTGAGAGTCCCTTGGATGACAAGGAGATCAAACCAGTCAATCCTAAAGGAAATTCACCTTGAATATTCATTGGAAGGACTGATGCTGAAGCTGGAGCTTCAATACTTTGGCCACCTGATGCTGGGAAAGATTGAAGGAAGGAGGAGAAGGAGATGACAGAGGAAGAGATGATTGGATGACATCATCAACTCAATGTACATGAGTTTGAGCAAGCTACAGGAGATGGTGAAGGACAAGGAAGCCTGATATGCTTCAGTCCATGGGGTTGTAAAGAGTCATACATAACTGAGCAACTGAACAACTAGTCTTTGAGACTGGGACTACATATAAGATCTTTTTCAGAGGGACATCATGTCTGACAGACAACACAATTTTCTACAGGGAGTGGATAATTCCCCCAAAGAAAAATGAAACTATTGTTACTTAAAGAGGGTACTGATGGAAAAACCTGGAAAAGTAATGGAAATTAAGTAAGTATCATTAGCTTGACGAGAGACATTCAGGGTATTTATTTCAATTAAAACATTATTTGCAGCCTGCCTCTTCCACATGAGATAAGATGCTAACCATACAAGCTTAACATTCACAAACTGACTTATTCCCCATAAGTGCTCTCAACTGTTTAGGAAGATTTTCTGTGTTCAACTATCTAGCAAACTTGTATCTGGATTAAATCAATGTAAAAAATCTCTCCTGGGTGTCTTCTTCCTAATAATGTTTGAACTTTGGATACTGAAATCTTATCACTTCTGGCTGTCAACTGAGCCAATACCAAAATATATGAATGACAATACATTAAGTTTCAAAGAGAAAATACAAATTTATGGATTATATAAATCATAATCTGAGTTTCTAAAGATTTCCTCCCTCAGTACATAGTCCAGCCAGTTTGGTAGTACACTACCCTGACTGGCCCTTTAGTCAAGTTTGACACATTTTTTTTTTCAGACTTAAAAATGTAATTGTTACTTTAGTTTTTAGGAGGCATTCCCTGAAAAATGTGCATTACTCCAAATTTTAAACAGAATTATGATGCCTTAGAAAGCATCACTACAAACAAAGCTAGTGGAGGTGATGGAATTCCAGTTGAACTATTTCAAATCCTGAAAGATGAAGCTGTGAAAGTGCACTCAATATGCCAGCAAATTTGGAAAACTCAGCAGTGGCCACAGGACTTGAAAAGGTCAGTTTTCATTCCAATCCCAAAGAAAGGCAATGCCAAAGAATGTTCAAGTGAAAAGTGAAAGAAAAGTGAAGTTGCTCAGTAGTGTCCAACTCTTTGTAACCCCATGGACTGTAGGCTACCAGGCTCCTCCACCCATGGGACTCTCCAGGCAAGAATACTGGAGTGGGTTACCATTTCCTTCTCTAGAAGAATGTTCAAACTACTGCACAATTGCACTCATCTCACACACTAAAATGTAATGCTCAAAATTCTTTAAGCCGGGCTTCAGCAATATGTAAACCATGAACTTCCAGAGGTTCAAGCTGGTTTTAGAAAAGGCAGAGGAACTAGAGATCAAATTGCCAAAATCTGCTGGATCATGGAAAAAGAAAGAGAGTTCCAGAAAAACATCTATTTCTGCTTATTGACTATGCCAAAGCTTTTGACTGTGTGGATGACAATAAACTGTGGAAAATTCTGAAAGAGATGGGAATACCAGACCACCTGACCTGCCTTCTTGAGAAACCTGTATGCAGGTCAAGAAGCAGTAGTTAGAACTGGACATGGAACAACAGACTGGTTCCAAATAGCAAAAGGAGTATGTCAAGGCTGTATATTGTCTCCCTGCTTATTTAACTTATTTGCAGAGTACATCATGAGAAATGGTGGGCTAGAAGAAGCACAAGCTGGAATCAAGATTGCCGGGAGAAATATCAATAACCTTAGATGTGCAGATGATACCACCCTTATGGCAGAAAGTGAAGAAGAACTAAAAAGGCTCTTGATGAAAGTGAAAGAGGAGAGTGAAAAAGTTGGCTTAAAGCTCAACATTCAGAAAAGGAAGATCATAGCATCTGGTCCCATCACTTCATGGGAAATAGATGGGGAAACAGTAGAAAAAGTGTCAGACTTTATTTTGGGAGGCTCCAAAATCACTGTAGATGGTGATTGCAGCCATGAAATTAAAAGACACTTACTCCTTGGAAGGAAAGTTATGACCAACCTGGATATCATATTGAAAAGCAGAAACATTACTTTGCCAACAAAGATCTGTCTAGTCAAGGCTATGGTTTTTCCTGTGGTCATGTATGGATGTGAGAGTTGGACTGTGAAGAAGGCTGAGCACCGAAGAACTGATGCTTTTGAACTGTGGTGTTGGAGAAGACTCTTGAGAGTCCCTTGGACTGCAAGGAGATCCAACCAGTCCGTTCTGAAGGAGATCAGTCCTGAGTATTCATTGGAAAGACTGATGCTGAAGCTGAAACTCCAATACTTTGGCCACTTGGTGGGAAGAGTTGACTCATTGGAAAAGACTCTGAAGCTGGGAGGGACTGGGGGCAGGAAGGGAAGGGGACGACAGAAAATGAGATGGCTGGATGGCATTACCGACTAGATGGACATGAGTTTGAGTGAACTCCGGGAGTTGGTGATGGAAAGGGAGGCCTGCGTGCTGCAATTCATAGGGTTGCAAAGAGTCAGACACAACTGAGCAATTGAACTGAACTGAACTGAACTTATGATGCTGCTTAAATGTCTTCTAATATAAATATGCTAGCCTTTCTGGGTATCTTAGAGGAGTTGGACATGACTTAGCAACTAAATAACCACCACCAACTGGGTTTCCTACTATATTTTAACCTTAGAATTGTTCACAGGAAACAATCCAAATAATTTAGCCCCTTATTTGCATTTCAGAAATCATCAAAAAAGGTAAACTTTTTGACAAAGTAGGATGTGATGTTATCTTTCAAATTCCACAGGTTTATTTACTGATAGGGGAGATAATAGGGATAAGAAAGTGATATGTTGCTGCTGCTGCTAAGTCGCTTCAGTCATGTCCGACTCTGTGCAGCCCCATAGAAGGCAGCCCATCAGGCTCCACTGTCCCTGGGATTCTCCAGGCAAGAATACTGGAGCGAGTTTCCATTTCCTTCTCCAATGCATGAAAGTGAAACGTGAAAGTGAAGTCGCTCAGTAGTGTCTAACTCTTAGTGACCCTATAGACTGCAGCCTACCAGGCTCCTCCATCCATGGGATTTTCCAGACAAGAGAATTGGAGTGTTGTGCCATTGCCTTCTCCGAGAAAATGGTATATATGGTGCCAATTACTTAAAGATGCTTTTATACCACAAATTGAGATAAAATGAGGAGATGCATTTAATGGGTCAGTAATTTAACCTCCATGTTTGTATCAAGTCCAATTTCCCTAATAGTTGTATCTCATATTCAAGTAGAAGTTAGGGAAATATTTTTTCTTTTAGTTAATGAAGACTTCCTCAAAAATGTGTCAGACAACATGAGTTGTGATCACTACTTTGGACTGTTGCTAGATCTATAAAAATTCCAGTCCAGAAACCACAATATTCTTATGAAAAAAACAATATTTTAATCATCTATATGCTGGTCAACCTAAGGCTATGAATAGAAGGTCCAGCTGGCAGCACTGCAAGTAAAATTCTGTATTTTTTCTTTTTTTTTTTAGAATTAAGAATAAAAAATGTACACTTCACCAACAACTGTTTCCTTTGAGTCTTAGAAAAATAATTTTAAGGACTATGAATGCTAATATAATTGCTTATCCAATTTCTTAAAAATTTTTGGACTCATGAAATGTTAAAAAGCACAGGGGAACCAATCAGTCAGGTGTGGACTTAAATCTTCCACCCTTTACTAGCTGTGTGACATCACATTTTCAGTATTTCATTTTATATAAAAGTGATCAAATAAACTACCAAGAAGACTCAGTGAAATACATAAGCAAAGCACTATTCACAACTCTTGATGCACAGTAAGTCTTTGAAAGTATAGCTATTAACACCAAAATATTACTTGTGATATTATAGCAAGAACAAAATAATCCACATAAATTAAATTGTCTTTCTAATAATTCCAAACTAAAGCAAAACCAGTTTTTGAGGAATTTTTTTTTTCTCACTTTTAAAAATGCTATGGCTTAAACTGAAAACACTAAAATAGACTCGGAGGTAAGTATTAAAGTTCATATAAAGGTGAGAATTCAAATCTCACATATCCTGTTTGGGGGATGGTAAAGAAAAGTCATAATTCACCAGTAACTAATCCTGTTACCACAACTATACAATATAGAACAAAAAGTTTCTGTGAGTCCAGCAGTCCCTGTGCTTTCATCTTGTAAATGAATCTGTGAATAAGCTTCTTCCTTCTGCCTGTTCTAATGGCACTGTTGTCAGATTTTCCTTAACTGCTTTTGATTACGAAGCTTGCAGATTTTATGTAAATTGCATTATAAAATCCTGTGTGATTTATATCTTATGGTATTTAATACATTATAATAATTTCCCATGGTGGAGGATGGGGAATTTCACTGTCTAGATTTCCAAGCAATACAAAAACTTGAAAAATTTAGGTTTACTTACAGTTACCAAGATTCCTAGTGAGATGGCCAAGAGAACAAAAATAATGGGTGAATTTGGGATTGATCTCTAAAATAGTTTAAAATTCAAATTCCGTTGACTACCTAGAAATTCTGCTATCTATAGTACACATATGAATAGAGTGGAAGGAAGTTTAACTTGGTTTACATCTCTCTTTAATATACATACAAAGTTAACACAGTGAGCTAATATGTTAATAACACTTAACATTCTCTAACTCAGAGGAAGAGAGAATGAAGATAGAGTTGAGGACATCAAAGAGGACACAAGTTTTCAGAGGCTGTTTCTTGAAATTCTGACAGTCACACCCTATCAAAACATGCCCCTTCTATTTTATTTCTTTTTGTAATTAAATTTAAAATAGTTTTTATCTTTTCATCATTCTATCATCATTATTACATGTATCAGCCATTTGGAAATTATTCTATTCATGCACATTTTAGTTGAGACAGAATACCTTTCTTTACTTTCTTATTTCTGGAGACCAAGAACTATAAACACTCAATTGACATTTGATGACATTTGATGTCCCTCATCCCCACCTTGGCAAAAAGAGGAAATCCTTGAAAGGTTAAAGCACTCATATTTAACTTAAACTTGGAATTACAAAACCATATGACAACTTCATGTATCACTTTGGAGAGTCTCAAATCTATTTCACCAACTTTATACGGACTCATTTTATTTTAAATGCCAGAAAAGTGTAGGTAACTGCATTTTAAATGTCTAGAGTGTCTCTTCTACCAGCTTTAAATCATTGGCTATTGCTAACCCACAGAGTTCACAACACACACACAGTCCACTTGGTGGGCAGACTAATAAGTATGTCCCCAGGGTTTGCATTATCAACAGCTCCTATTGAGTTCAGCTCTGTGGGATTCTCAAAGTAATGTGCTGTTTAAATGGATTTGTCTCTGTGTATTTCCATCCAGGATCTTTCTTAGAAGTAACTTCACTTTAAGTTTTAAGTTAAAATGACAATTATAATCTTCTCAATTAGCTAATCAAAATGGGAATGAGGCACATGCAAAACCAATTACTTAAAGGATGGCATTATAGATGCTATAATGCAAGACTCAGGAAATAAATTCAGAAAATTAGCCTAATGATTCCAAACCTAGAATTTTAATTTATTAAAAACTTTTATTTTACTGATGAATCCTCAAATGATGATTTTTTTAAGCCAATGATTAATTTCTTGGTACCACAGCAATATATTGATTTCATTAACTACTATAAACTAATAGATCAGTACTAATAGCAGTATCACTATAGAACTATGTATAATATTCCGCATGTAACTATGAGCTTAATTTTCTGTATGTTTTAACAAGCACTGGTGGCATTTAGGCAGCAATCTACCAAACAAGTAAAAATGTGGCATTGGAAAATGCACTAAATCAAAATGAAAAATGAGAATATCCAGTAATTTCCGATAGTATTATGTTCTTTCACAATGTAGCATAAGAAAGCATGATTTTAAACATGGCTTGAAGAATGAAAGTGCTAATTTTGGAAATCAGGAAGAAATTCATTATATGCACTAATAATTATTTATTCTGTATTGATAGTGTTTTTAAAAAGATATGTTGTCTTATTAAAGATTTTTTAATGTTTTTAAAAGAAGCAGAAAGAAAGAATATTATAAAACCACAGAGATAACTTGAAACAGCCAATTTTAAGAACCAGCTTAGAACAGGAAAGAAATATAAAAATATTCTAAATTATTTTTCTCTGCTCTCCAATTCTAAGATCTATATTAAAAAAGAGAGTCTACTGAGGTCACCATCATGCTAATACCAAAACCTGACAAAGATACCACACAAAAAAAGAAAACTACAGGCCAATATCACTGATGAACATAGATGCAAAAATCCTTAACAAAATTCTAGCAATTAGAATCCAACAAGACATTAAAAAGATCATACACCATGACCAAGTGGGCTTTATCCCACGGATGCAAGGATTCTTCAATAACCACAAATCACCATATTAACACCATATTAACAAATTGAAAAATAAAAACCATATGATTATCTCAAGAGATGCAGAGAAAGCCTTTGAAAAAATTCAACATCCATTTATGATAAAAACTCTCCAGAAAGCAGGAATAGAAGGAAATACTTCAACATAATAAAAGCTATATATTACAAACTCTCAGCAAACATTATCCTCAATGGTGAAAAATTAAAAGCATTTCCCCTAAATTCAGGAACAAGACAAGGGTACCCACTTTCACCATTACTATTCAACATAGTTTTGGAAGTTTGGGCCACAGCAATCAGAGCAGAAAAAGAAATAAAAAGAATCCAAATTGGAAAAGAAGAAGTAAAATCCTCACTGTTTGCTGATGACATGATCCTCTACATAGAAAACCCTAAAGACTCCACCAGAAAATTACTAGAGCTAATCAATGAATATAGGAAATTTGCAGGATATAAAATCAACACACAGAAATCCCTTGCATTCCTATACACTAATAATGAGAAAGTAGAAAGAGAAATTAAGGAAACAATTCCATTCACCATTGCAATGAAAAGAATAAAATACTTAGGAATATATCTACCTAAAGAAACTAAAGACCTATATATAAAAAACTATAAAACACTGGTGAAAGAAATCAAAGAGGACACTAATAGATGGAGAAATAGACCATGTTCGTGGATCGGAAGAGTCAATATAGTGAAAATGAGTATACTACCCAAAGCAATCTACAGATTCAATGCAATCCCTATCAAGCTACCAGTGGTATTTTTCACAGAGCTAGAACAAATAATTTCACAATTTGTATAGAAATACAAAAAACCTCGAATAGCCAAAGCAATCTTAAGAAAGAAGAATGGAACTGGAGGAATCAACCTGCCTGACTTAAGGCTCTACTACAAAGCTACAGTCATCAAGACAGTATGGTACTGGCACAAAGACAGAAATATAGATCAATGGACCAAAATAAAGCCCAGAGATAAATCCACACACCTATGGACAGCTTATCTTTGACAAAGGAGGTAGGAATATACAATGGAATAAAGACAATCTCTTTAACAAGTGGTGCTGGGAAAACTGGTCAACCACTTGTAAAAGAATAAAACTTGAACACTTTCTAACAACATACACAAAAATGCATGTTGATGTATGGCAAATCATACAATATTGTAAAGTAATTAACCTCCAATTAAAATAAATAAATTTATATTAAAAATAAATAAATAAATATTGGATAACCACAAAATTAAATGGAGGATTTTATGAGTTATTTTTAGAGGAATCAAGAATAGGAGGCATATGAACTTTCTTTAAAAAAAAAAAAAAGAGCCTCATATTTTATAATGCCTAACAATAGACTTGAGGTACAATGTATTAGCAAATCAATTACACTTTCAGCAAATATAGCCCTAGAAGATTTGAAGGAACACAGAGTATTGGAAAGATTATTGAACTTGGAATCAAATGATTAGATCCCACTCCAAATTTTGACATGAAAGGTATTATATATTTAAAGCTACCCACAGTTTTGATAAATATTAATAAAGTAATCGAATCACAAGAAAATTAGAGATTTTTTAAAGCTTTATAGAATAGTTAAAAATTTCTACAAAGAGTTTTCATATATCCCTCCTCTAGATTCCTCCAGAAGATGAACACTGGTACAATACTATGAACTAAAGTAAAGACATTATTCACATTTCATCAGTTTTTCTACTAACATTTTCTTTTCGCTCCAAGATCAAATCCAGCATCCCACATTGCACTTAGTTACTTCTCCTTAGTTTTAGTCTGTACACTACTCAGACTTTGTATTTCATTACCTAGACACTTTCAAAGAATATTGATATCACTGTGTATAATGTAAGTGAATTTGGTTGAGTGTGAGACTTCTTCACTACAGTAGTATTTTCTTGTTAAGAATATCACAGGGCTAATGTCGAGTTCTTAACATGCCACTTCACAAGGCTCAAATTTCTGTTATGTTACTACTGATGATGTTGATACTCCTGTTTCTTCCATTCTACACATATTGTCTTTCTTTTTTGGTTAATATATATATTTTAAGAGTGGTACCTATATATTAATGAATTCACAATTATTTCAGCTTTCTGGGTAAAAATCAAGGTCTACTGTATTTATTTTGCTGCTTCAAATTGTTAATAGCGACTTCGGTTTGGCCCTGTGTTTTTCAATAAGCCTGTATCTTTTTATTGAGAATGTATTTTCTGACACTGATGGAAGGATAAACCAGAAACTAAAGTGTTTGTTTTCCTATTGGAAGTAAGTAGGAACAAAATGGAAAAGAGCAAATATCGGTAATATGATAGCAGAGATGAGGAGTAAGTGACATTTCTCATTATCTTTTGTGTAGTTCAAACTTTAGAGCCATAGCCATATTTCATATACAATTAACAAACTCCTCAAATAAATTAACAATTAAAATCAATTAGGATGTGGGGAAATTAAAAATGAAATACCAATACTAACAAATAAACAACTATTATTTATATGCTGTTCAGTACAAAGGAAAAATATATTTTAAGTAACTTCAGAAAACAGTATCTTGCCTGAATACTGTTGAATAAATATGTTTCAAGCAGGAATGTGGGAATATAGGTAGCAATTCTTAAATTGTTTTGCATATATACTGCAGTTAATCAAATATCTTGTAGCATATAAGAATCAGGTTTCTCACTGCTAAAGAAGTAATTCACAAGTAAAGAAAGTAGGCAGCTACATTTAACTCTGTGATATTGGATATGAATTCAACTTTAATACAAATTTATACATATATATGTATATATATGATGAATTTTGGAGCAGGAAATGGCAACCCACTCCAGTACTCTTGCCTGGAAAATCCCATGGATGGAGGAGCCTGGTAGGCCACAGTCCACAGGGTCTCAAAGAATTGGACATGACTGAGTGACTTTACTTTCACTTTTCATTTTCATGCATTGGAGAAGGAAATGGAAACCCACTCCAGTGTTCTTGCCTGGAGAATCCCAGGGATGGAGGAGCCTGGTAGGCAGTCTATGGGGTTGCACAGAGTTGGACATGACTGAAGTCACTTAGCAGCAGCAGAAGCATGATGAATTTATATCACTCATAAAATGCATTGTATGTATACAGTTGACCCTTTAACAACATGAGCTTGAAATGCATAGGTCCACTTAAATTAAGATTTCTTTCAATAAATATATGTTACTACAGGATCTATCATTGATTCAATACATGGATGGGGAGCTGTGAATTCAGAAGGCCAACTATAATTTATTCTAGGACTTTTGACTGCATGAGGGTTAGCACCCCAGTCCCTGTGTTCAAAGGTCAATTGTGGAGATATATATTTATATCCACACAAAAATAATTAGATATATAAATATGGACATGTTTATTTGTGTGATAGCACCCATGTAATAAGCACACCCAGAGTCCAACTCCTGGATTCTAAATGCCATTCTCCATTTAGATACATTTGGAATTTACCAAATACTCCTTGTGGATTCTAGAGTTGTAGCAGAAATACTTTAAGGTATTTTAATAATGTAGCTTAAAAATACTCTATTATCATCAGGATAAGGGCATTTGTACATTAAAGAAATGTTTTGCTACAATATAGGATGATATCTCCTCAATATCAGTGAGTTAGACAAGAGGCTTTTCTAATCACACTAAAGGAAGGAAAACAATTGATCAAGTCAAAACCAACTAAGGAGCCCTCAGCTCTGCAAGCCAAATATTCCAAGACTGATATGTAATGTGTTTAAGTTATGCTTATATTTGCTCTTTTAATAATTTATATATTTTCCTATCTTACCCCTCTAATAAAGCAATAATAGGGTTTTATTTTTTATTAGGACTCCCAAATACATTTTTCCTATATATTTAATTCTTGCAAAAATATTCATGAAATTTGCATAATAACCAATATCTAGATTCTAAAAATGAATAGTGAGATACAAACCACTCTTCACAGGTACAGTCCAGAAGTGGATATATGAAAAATACACAGATAGTTATAATACAGGGTATAATCTATTAGTGTTGTAAAACAATACAAAAGCTGTGTTCTGGAAAATTGATGTAAGTTGATAAGTAATTGTTACTTTCAGAGAAAAGTGGCATTTGAAGAGGATCATGAAAGATAAGCTTTAAACAGGGTGTGATAATACTAGGCTAAGGAAATCTAGTAAGTCAAAATAATGTTTAAAAAGGTGAATTTTCAGTGTGTTCTGAACTCAGTACAATCAGTTAGCTATGCCATATAAAGGCTGCAACATTCTTAAAACTCACTGTGTTAAAACCACTGTTATTTATTCAGAGTAGGTCTAGACTAGGAAAAAATAGGAGCAATTATTTCTGCTTCCAGAGTTTGTATCTTTCTCCTGCACCCAAGAACCAGTCTGGGCATGATATTCCTATAGTTGTGAAGGAAATGTAAGAGAGAAATTCTCAGCTTCTGTCTTATCTACCAAAGTCAAATTAGCCAAAGCAAGTTACATAGCCAAATCCAAACTCAAAGAATAGTGATTACTACTTAGTCTATGTAAGCAGTAGGCAGAGTAAATATTTAAAAAATATATATATGTATACACATAGTACACACACATATATATATATACATACATACACATATATATATATATACACACATAGTACAAAAATCACATCATTACTGGTTTCCTTTCAGTAAATATCCTCCCTGAAATTCTACTGAAATTTTACGGCTTTTTCTTTTTAGAATATGCTTCTAAATTAAGAAACACATAATCAATTATATTTTTGTACCAGTTACCAGTTATCACAGTCCACTACCTTGATTTTTTTCATATTTTTAAGAATTTATTTGAGCAAAAAGTCTACTACCTTAACTTTTAATATATTACCTGCACATTAGAGTTTATCTTATTTGCAGTAACTCAAGGTAGTATATCAAGTGCTCACTTCCACACCACATAGACTAAAATTAGAATACAAATTAGCATGGTCCCTGAACAAGGATAACATGCAAATTCATGAAGTTTTTTTTTTTTTTTCTGAAACAGTAAGTAAACTATAGATATCTCAGGCCCAGTGTAATAAATATACACAGTAGTACATACTATAGTCAAACAGTTTGATAAATATTGTTTCAATGGAAATCATGGAGAAGGAAATGGCAACCTACTCCAGTGTTCTTGCCTGGAAAATCCCATGGACAGAGGAGCCTGGTGAGCTGCCGTCTATGGGGTCGCACAGAGTGGACACGACTGAAGTGACTTAGCAGCAGCAGCAGCAATGGAAATCATATTACAATGTATAAATAAGTCTAAGTAGTATGTTATATCAGAGAAGGCAATGGCACCCCACTCCAGTACTCTTGCCTGGAAAATCCCACGGGTGGAGGAGCCTGGTAGGCTGCAGTCCATGGGGTCACAAAGAGTCAGACACGACTGAGCGACTTCACTTTCCCTTTTCACTTTCATGCACTGGGGAAGGAAATGGCAACCCACTCCAGTATTCTTGCCTGGAGAATCCCAGAGACAGTGGGCCCCCATCTATGGAGTCACACAGAGTTGGACACGACTGAAGCGACTTAGCAGCAGCAGCAGCAGTATGTTATATACCTTCCTTTCAGTTCAGTCGGTCAGTCGTGTCCGACTCTGTGCAACTCCATGATTTGCAGCACGCCAGGCCTCCCTGTCCATCACCAACTCCCGGAGTTCACTCAGACTCACGTCCACGTATCATGTCAAATATAACAATTTTTTTTAAAGACACGGTAGTGGAATTTAAATGATTCATTTTAGTTAGAAAATATCTTGATAGCTGAATATGGTTCTAAACAACATTTTTACTCTCAGTTTTTAGAGAGTACTGTAACTTCAATTAAAAATATACCAGGAAAAGACTGCTTTTTGATATATTGGTAACCAGTTAGGCAGAATACTGTAGTTCAATCCTAGCATATCTAACCCTTTGAAACATTTGACAAGGTGCATCTTCTAAGAACTTCTATATCTCAAAGCCAGTGTTTATGTGAAGCATTACAAATTTATGTCTAGTTATTGATATTAAGAAAATAATGTTCAATCAATAGTGACTTTTAGCTTTTCTAATATAAACATAATACCCTGTATACTATTAGGTACTTTCCAGGGAGAATACAAGTAGGTTTATAAATGTGGTATATTAAAATACATTACACAGATGTGCAGGTTCATTTTTCCATTGTTGCCATCACTTGTTCCACAGAGAGCTCAAATGCTCATGTAAGGTACTTAACTTTTAAGATCTATAAGGCTGAGGTTTCTCATACAAATCATAAGAAAATTAAGGTATCTGTCTCCCAATATATATAAATGATAGAAATCAATCTCTCTATACAAATTTATTATGTTTTCAAATAACTCCAGAATGTGTTTTTTTAAGTTGACTTTATTTGCCACACATTTTTTATATGTATGGCCAATAAAACAGACATAAAAGCAAGCAAGATATATATGTCTGTGTGTATATATATACACACATACTGTAGTAACAGCTGGTAAGAATCTGAGAACTTTGAAAGTACTCAGATCAGTTTATATTTGTATATATATTCTTTGGACTTAGTAAATATTAAATCTGTAGTAGATATATGTCAGTAAGAGGTATTGTGAATGTGAGTATTTATCTCCTGTCTACATTTCAGGGGTGCTGGAAGTTTTTCTCATTTGATATGAGATTGTACTATATTCATTTCAAAAGATCATATGAATGTTTTTTTGGCAAAACTATAGACAAATCACCTTAAAATAGGACTCTCCTTCACTATATGTATTTGCTCAGAATAAATGAAATGCACCAACAAAAATGAACAAGTCACAAATTAGTTTTCAATTTACATGCAAATTTCATCAACTTTCCTATGACAATCATGCCTCATTCCTCACTCCATAAAGTCAGTAGCCCAGAATAGAATATCTGTGACAATGTATCCGTGCACTTCTATGAATTCACAAAAGGGTTTTCAAATGATTTAGACCACTGGATGTTATGATCACACTTTAGAGTATAATAAATAAAATGTAGTACATAACGCACTGTTTCTTGTTGAAAATGAAACATTTTTTACTCCCTAAATTTAACCATTAAAAAGTCATACATGGAAATTTTTTTATATTGTTTTTAGAAAAATATCTTATTTTTCATCTTTGGGATTGTTCTGAGTATCTCTCCTTTTCCACTGGCTTTGTGTACTTTATTAATAATTTTGAGGGCATATATTTGTCTTCTTAACCTATAATTGGAAGAAAGCTATAACAGCCAAGACAGCATATTAAAAAGCAGAGACATTACTCTGCCAACAAAAGTCCATCTAGTTAAAGCTATGGTTTTTCCAGTAGTCATGTATGGATGTGAGAGTTGGACTGTAAACAAAGCTGAGCACCGAAGAATTGATGCTTTTGAACTGTGGTTTCAGAGAAGACTCTTGAGAGTCCCTTGGACTGCAAGAAGATCCAACTAGTCAAAGGAAATCAGTCCTGAATGTGCATTGGAAGGACTGATGCTGAAGCTGAAACTGCAATACTTTGGCCACCTGATGAAAAGAACTGACTCAATGGTAAACACCCTGATGTTGGGAAAGATTGAAGACTGGAGGAGAAGGGGACGACAGAGGATGAGATGCTTGGATGGCATCACCGACTCAGTAGACATAAGTTTGCGTAAGCTCTGGGAGCTGGTAATAGACAGGGAGCCCTAGTGTGCTGCAGTCCATGGGGTCAGAAAGAGTAGGACACGACTGAGTGACTGAACTGAGCTGAACTGCTAATTTATCTCTGAAATGTTTTTAGTCCATCAGTATAAATTTCAATCAGAATAAGGCAGTTATCTTTCCTTTCTTTCCCTTTTTAAAGAAGAAAAACGCTGAAAAACCTTACCATGGAGTTCTTGTTCCATAAATTTAAAAAGGCCAAGCTATGTGCTCAAGTTAAGGATATATATGCTGATGAACAAACATCTGTCAATAGATTTCCCAAAGCCCTGAAAGTTTATCCTTTTATCTACTTTTGACTTAGTCTCTCACTTTAATAAAAATAAAGCTGTTATTCCAAGCTAAATATTTAAGACATGTTTTGAAATACAACAGCTTATTTGTAAAAAAAAAAAAAAAGAAAGAAAGAAAGAAAAGAAATTCACACAGAGTAAATGGCCAGCATATAAGGTGAAAATATTAGATTTTTGAGCCATAAAAGTACTTTTACCTAAAAACAGCTCTTATGGAATTTTCCAGTACCCAGGCTAAGCAAAATACATATATTCTTCTTGTCACCTAAACTTTATTTCCTTGTTACCAAATTTTTTCCTCAGTATGTACTCAAATTAGCTCTAATATCATTGCTATGATTCCTGACTATAAAGAAAATTAAGTGCTGTGTAGCCAGATTTGAGAAAATCTTTTCTTGCCAATTCTTCAACAATAGTAACTAATGTATTAATTCTTATGAGTATGGAATTTGTTGTATTTCACCAAAAGCATAGTCTGTCTTATGAATATGTCTCTTTTCCTCTTTTGTGTAATTCTAACTTTTAGAAGAACATCTGGGTTTTCTCCTCAACCCTAATCTCAAATTCTCTTAAAAGCTTTAAGGATGGATGAATGCTGTCATGGTTACTTACATCCTGAAGTGGTGACAGTGGAGGGAGAACTGACCTGACTTCCTCTTCATTGCAATCACCACATAACAAACACTGCTGAATTTCCCATAGCGTGCAAGGGAAATCAAAGTGAAATATTTCTTCTTAATTCATTTATGTCCCACAGAGTTGGAAATCTAATGTCACTTCAGTTTACAAAATGCCTTTGTTGTGTGTGAGTCAATAGTTCCATAGTTAATAGCACTCACATTCAGTAGGCTCTGGCTTCTCATGTGTGTCCCTGGTAAGGATCCTTTGAGAACAAAGAACCAAAGAATTTTCTCTCTTTATAGAATTTAGGCCTAATTTATACCAGCACTGCACCTGAACTTTGAGGTTTCTGTTGTAGGAGGATGAAGCAATCTCTTTTTGCATGTGATTAAAGGAAAAGTCATCTCCACATATCTCTCAACTCTCCTTTCCCATTGTGCCTCTCAGATACTTTTTGTTGTTAATGCTGTTAAGGCAAAATAAAAGTATTATATATTAAGCCATGTTAATCATGGAATGCACGAAAAGTCATTTTTTCAATTAATATCAGAAGTTATTCAATTCACATCTACCTTGAACTGATAAACGTAAGCACTTAATCTAACTTATGGATTTATTTCAGTAAGCAAGACAAACCTAGTCTTTGCTCTCATGAGGTTAGATCCACTAAAAGAGATAAGAAAAAGCAAATCAATTAACAAACAAAATACAGTTATAAATATATAATTGAATATATAGAGAAATCAACAAGGTGAATGAGAAGGATATGGTCAATGAGAAAGGCTTCATCACAGAGAAAAGAACCAATATATCAAAATTTCTTGATGTGTGACAGAGCTTGGAAAATTTGGGGACTAGAAAGAGGGCTATTTGGTGGAAGGTGGAATTATTCTCAAATTGGAGAGAGTCTCTAATGCATTTACAGGTTAACCTATATGAGTATTCATATCTAAAGCAGACCTTTTGTGAACAAGATATACCATCACCCCTCTGATTCTGTGGGGGAGATTGGTTCCAAGACTCCTCAAGGATATAAATAGCCACTTAGGCTCAAGTTTCTTATATAAAGTGGACTAATACAGTTGGCCGTCTGTATCCACGGATCAATCTGTGGTTTAATAAATCTGTGGTGGCAGAGATCCATGGAAACAGAGGGCCAACAGCAATTGGTTCTTCTTTTTAAAGTCAGTTTGCCAAAATGTATCTTTTAATTATATTTGCACCATTCACATTTAAAGTGATTATTAATATATTGATGTCTACTATGTTTGCCACTATTTCTGCCTTCTCTTGGTGTAAAATGAGCATTTTAAATGATTCCTTCATAAGTCCTTTTGGAATACCAATTTATTATCAATTTTTTAATACATGCCCTAGAGTTCACTATGTAACTACTCTGAATCAAGCTACAAATAACACTGTCACTTCACCTGAATTGAAGGAACTTAATAATAAATAACAAATTCTCCTTGCTCATGTATTGACATTGCTGTCATTCAATTCACTTGAACAAATGCTATTACAATCCAATGCATTTTTACAATGATTTCTTTAGCTAAGCAGTTATCTTTTAAATCAATTAAGAAAATAAAGGATCTTATTTTACCTGGATTTATTTCTTCTCTGGCCTTCTTTCTTTATACAGATCCAAGTAGCTAATCTACAACATGTTTTTCTGCATAAAATATATAAGCTCTTGCTTCACAGAACTGAAATCTTTCTCATGTATTTACAATTAATGAGATTATAAAAAAACATACATAATATCACAAAATTATTGACTAGCCTAATTCTACACATTATGCATATTTGATTTGCAAGCACAAGTATATCATAATCAATATCACTTCATATGCATATTCAATAAATATTTTTAATTTTATTTAAATGGTATAGTTGTCATAGAGGGTTTCCCTGTGGCTCAGATGGTAAAGAATCTGCCTGCAATGCAGGAGACTCAAGAGATGGGGGTTCAATCCCTGGGTCAGGAAGATCCCCTGGAGAAGGAAACAGTAACCCACTCCAGTATTTTTGCCTAGAGAATTCTGTGGACAAGGGAGCATTTTCAGAGCTTTTCAGTTCAGCAACAAATTCACATCTGCCGCAGTCTCTTGCCTTTAGTACCTATGTGCTATTCCCTTACCTGTAACTTCCTTTCATCATCATATTCAACACTTGCAAGAAAATTAATATAACTCAAGTGAAAGTGCCAAATTGGCATAGGGATGTCCATCAAAGCTATTCATCTACTTTTTAAATTAATTTTCACATCAATTTAATAGGTCCTTAAGTTTCTGCCGTCTGCAACATAATACTTTCTCTAGTTTTAGATGATGAGGTGTATATTTTTATTTTATTACATTTTGACCTGCAGGCCTATTTCCAGCACAGAAAGAGCAAATAACCTCTGAGATAGGTCTGGTACTTTATGACTTTGGCAAAATCAGAAACCACTTGGAACAGTGGATGGACAGATTCACTACTAAGTACTCAGGTACAATTCATGGGAAATAAAAATAGGCCTTGTTATATTATGCTTACAAAATTTTTGGCCTTTAGAAGGATTGTTCCCCTTCCAATGTTATTTGAATATAAACAGAGAGATTCAGAAAATAAATGTTAGCACAACAGTGAAAGAAGTCCCTTTATAGGAAATAGCTTGTCCTAAAAGAAAGAACTACATCAAACTCAGCAAAAGACCAAACCCCACCTTCCCATTTGTCCTGTGATTCCATCTGCAAAAGGCAGACATGTGGGGATTTTGGGGTGATGGTGAGGAAAACAGATTTATGAGGCCAAGTCTTTTCAACAACTGGATCAAATGCTATATTCAGACATGAAAAATTATATTAAATTCTTACTAGAAAAATCACAGTATACTTAATAAAGAGAGAATTAAAACAATCAAGTAGGATTCTAGATATATTTTATCAGGGTAACATAATCCATAATTATTAACTGGGAGACATTATGGATGAAATAAAAAAGTACAGCCAAAAGTGACTGTAGGCATGAATGGCCCAGCTGCCTGGGTTTAAAAATCAGAAATTCCCCATGACTCCAGCACATTCATTTTACATGAAAGTAAACTTTTATGAACCTTTTATATATCTTTCAGAATTACAGGAAAATTTTTATTTTAATTACACTTTAAAAAATAGCACTTTCATTTTAAAAAATACATTTTTATGTTCCCCGTCATCCCTTAGTTTCATGAAATTCTAACCATTTGTCTTAATCTCATAAATTATAATTCATAGGACTGAAAAACAGGAAATTGAAGGATAATTGAAATGAGTCTCTTTTAGTTTCTAAGGGTTTATTTCCTAAATGTAAAATATTTAATTGGTCACAGGGCTAGAGGGTTTTAATTCAGAATTTATAAAGAAAAAGGAAAGAAAACTGATATTACTTAGGATTGAATAATTAGATTTCTGGGTGAAACCTACCAGGAATAAAGGTTCCAAATTCCTGAATTCAAACTTGAAGACACCAAGAACTAAAAAAGGGGAAGTAATTTGTTTTGTTGTCACAATCAATAACTTATGACTTATAACAAATTCCCATGTGCTAATTCCCAATTCAGTGTTCCTATTGTTACAAAACTGTAGTGCATTTTTTACCCTCTTTGGCTTTTCTTTTCTTCTTTCTGCTTTTAATTACCTACTCGTCAACTGAGGTACAAGTCATTGAACACAATGTATTGACCACTATTTTCCCTGATTATTTGCGTGCATGTATCTAAATCATTCACCTGAAAATTATGAACTGTAACATTTTGTCCACATCATGAAATGGAACTTGTTAAAGTTTTCCAATTTTTTCCCCTAAAATCCTACTCTCCCCCATATAAGAATATGATTTAGCTCACTGAACCAGCAACTTTTCATAAGTTACACTTCTACTGTCTGCATTCTGTTAAGATTTCTCAGAGTTCCCTAAATTTGTGTACTGGAACATTCTACACAGGCTAGAGCATACTTATGATGGGCAGCTGGGCTAGAGATCTTGGGAGGCACTGAATTGTTCTGAAATTAAATTAGGCAGTCTCCTGGAAATTGAGTCCATGATATATTAAAGAAAAATGGTTTTGAAATGTCACTGCCCTCCAAGTACTCACTATGCCAAAATCTAGCTTAGTGATGATTTTAGCACGCAAGTAATAAACTTCTTGAAAATAAAGTTTGCATTTTAAAATGCTGACATTTTCATTATATAAAAAAATTCTTAATCATCTGAATAGAGACAAGATGTGTGTGTGTGTGTGTATTTTCTTTTGTTTTTCCAAAAGTATGAAACTTGAATGATTATTTTCATATGATACAGTAAATTTGACACTCTTTAAAAGATGCTATTAGATAAAAAAAGAAAATCAAGGCATTAAGAGCACACTTATATACATTAAATTTCAACAATGATAATTGCTGGAACTGTATCTTTTTACTTAGCCTTTGAGCTACCTGTCACCCCCACACACAAACTCCAGATATCTTTTCACTCCTTTCTTATCATGTCTTTTACAAAGAAATGAACCTAGCTAGATTTGTGTGTAACATCCAAAAGTCTTCCTATATCTAATTGGTTTCCCCAGGCAAATTGGCAAGTTTTAAACGACAGAATTGCCGCACAGATACCAGCACAAAGCAATGAATTATTTTTAGATACCTTCCTCTATTCTCTATTATATCATAGTCTATCCATAATAGTAAAGTCTCACAAAGTGAGATGTCCATTATTGCAAATTTCAAATTGCACGCTACCAGAGTTCTATTTCCTAAAATACTACATCATCTAGCCTAGGCAATCATTTATGTTTTTCCAGCCCATTTTGCTTTTCAATCTGGCATGTTACCAAGTAAGAGAGCAAAGCACTATTGAAGCATGACTACCTGTTTTACTGATCAGACTGTTCCTTGAATTTTCCTGCAGCAGCCAGCTTAAATCAGTGGCTTAAAAAATCTGGCATGTAAACAACAGATCACTGTCCAATGGAAGAGAGATTGTTACTGCAGAGGAGGACAGAGGCTGAAAGGTTTTGAGAAAACATTTGATTCATCAAAGGAACTGAACCTGAAAATAGCTAAGGGATCCTAGACTTGCTGCATATTTGAATACCATAGCAAGCATACTGGAAGAGCACCAACAGTGGATAAGAATGATAATCTTCATTTCTTCTTTATCATCCATTGGTAGAAATTCTGTTTGGCTGACAGAGTCAAAAAATAGATGCAGGAAGTCACTTATTAGTGAGATATAAAATTAAAAAAAACATAGTGAGTTGTAATAAGTAGCTAAAATATGGGCATTTTGCTGTAATATTAACTCTGATGCATATATTTTTTATAATTTGGGGGAATTTGCTTTATATTCAGTACAAGACACAATGCTTCAGATGATTATTGGATAACAGTATAATTACTATAAGAAACCACAATGCAATATTGTTTAATGAGTTCAAAAGCGTATACAGTAAATAAAGTCTAGAGAATGCAAACTAGATTTTGTTGTTACCCATTTTTACTTTCAGTGATTCTTACAAAACCATGTTTTCTTCTTTAATTTATTTTTGTGAGAATTCAGGACTTTGTGTGCGCATGAGTGTCATTTTCATGTGTGTGCTTGCTGATGCTTTGCCAGTGTGCACAAGGATGAAACAGGATTGGCTGACAGGTATAGTAAAGAGATAAAAGCAAAGAGAAAAGAGATAAAATATTGGGAGAGTATGGCATACTTTACAACTGGTGA
This sequence comes from Aepyceros melampus, assembly GCA_006408695.1. Classification (NCBI taxonomy): domain Eukaryota; kingdom Metazoa; phylum Chordata; class Mammalia; order Artiodactyla; family Bovidae; genus Aepyceros; species Aepyceros melampus. The sequence continues at coordinate 89,475 of SJXQ01000100.1, read as the reverse complement.
AATTTGAGCAGGGAAGAAAGAGTTCATGGAATACAGTCTTTAGCAAACACTTGACATTGAAGCCCTGACTTAAGAATCTGTAGTTGAGAGTCCAAACATGTTGAATGTTTTTCAGTACACTTAACAGTCTCATTCAATAAAACAGTGTTTAACCAATAATTGCTGCTTCCAATCCTGAGAAATTGATAGTTTTGCAGAATGTGTGGCTCCTACTGTAACCCAAGAATTTTGCAAATAATCTTCATTCCTTAACACTCAAGTGAATGTTCCAATCCAGACTAAATGTTCTAGTCACTATTATTGTTTCTATGTTCTGGCACAACTTGCCTATAATCTCTAGTAGCAGGTGCTCCACTCCACACCCACCCTCAGAACATCTAGTACTTTCCTAATTGTCAGCCCCTAAGAAAGACAATATCCAAGGAATCTTGTCTTGGCATAAGGAGCATATAGGTTCCATTCTTTTGTTTCCAATAAATGCTAGAACATAAGACAATTATGTTCTTTAATTTAGTTTGAGTATAAACTTCCAATTACTTTCCTTACCACTTAATTTCCTGAAGAATATCTGGGTTACAATGTTTAACAACCTGGTATTATATCACATATACTTGGCTTCTACGCCAAACATCTAGTTTTGAAACAGATGTTCCACAACGTTGCAAGACTAAATTCAGCACTTTTTAAACATGTTCTGACATTGAAGGTGTATCTATGTCAGGTAAATCTCTATTCTCATTATATTATTAATATTATGCAAATATGATTGAGGATATTTTTAGTAGTATATGTATTCTTAAATTAGGCTGTTCATCAAAATCACCACAGCATTACATTTAAAAATATGGATCTTGATGAATAAGTGATTTGGAAGATAGAATAGTGGAAATCAACCAATCAGGACAGCAGACAGAAAAGCAAATTAAAAACAAATGAAAGCAATATACAAGATATTGTGGATATTATAAAGCATCTCAATTGACACATAATAGTGATCTCAGAAGGAGAAGAAAGAGAAAAGGGGATAAAAATGGTATTTGAAGAACTTATGGATGAAAATTTACAAATGTAAATATTCTCCTTTGACTGTGTGGATGACAATAAACTGTGGAAAATTCTGAAAGAGATGGGAATACCAGACCACCTGACCTGCCTCTTGAGAAACCTGTATGCAGGTCAGGAAGCAACAGTTACAACTGGACATGGAACAACAGACTGGTTCCAAATAGGAAAAGGAGTATGTCAGGCTGTATATTGTCACCCTGCCTATTTAACTTGTACGCAAGAGTACATCATAAGAAACTCTGGGCTGGAAGAAACACAAGCTGGCATCAAGATTGCCAGGAGAAATATCAATAACCTCAGATATGCAGATGATACTACCCTTATGGCAGAAAGTGAAGAGGAACTAAAAAGCCTCTTGTTGAAAGTGAAAGAGGAGAGTGAAAAAGTTGGCTTAAAGCTCAACATTCAGAAAATGAAGCTCATGGCATCTGGTCCATCACTTCATGGCAAATAGATGGGGAAACAGTGGAAACAGTGTCAGATTTTATTTTTAGGGGCTCCAAAATCACTGCAGATGGTGACTGCAGCCATGAAATTAAAAGGCGCTTACTCCTTGAAAGGAAAGCTATGACCAACCTAGATAGCATATTGAAAAGCAGAGATTTTACTTGGCCAACAAAGGTCCATCTAGTCAAGGCTATGGTTTTTCCTGTGGTCATGTATGGATCTGAGAATTCGACTGTAAAGAAAGCTGAGTGCCAAAGAATTGATGCTTTTGAATTGTGGTGTTGGAGAAGACTATTGAGAGTCCCTTGGACTGCAAGGAGATCCAACTAGTCCATTCTGAAGGAGATCAGCCCTGGGATTTCTTTGGAGGGAATGATGCTGAAGTTGAAACTCCAGTACTTTGGCCACCTCATGAGAAGAGTTGACTCATTGGAAAAGACCCTGATGCTGGGAGGGATTGGGGGCAGGAGGAGAAGGGGACGACCATGGATGAGATGGCTGGATGGCATCACGGACTCGATGGACGTGAGTCTGAGTGAACTCCGGGAGTTGGTGATGGACAGGGAGGCCTGGCTCCTGCAATTCATGGGGTAGCAAAGAGCTGGACACGAATAAGTGACAGAACTGAACTGAAAAACTGGAAATAGATATCTAGGTACAGAAATCACAGAGGGCCCCAGGAAAATGAACTGAAACAAACCTATACATAGACATATTATAATTAAAATGGCAAAAGTTAAAGAGAAGTTTCTAGAGGCAACAACAGAAAAACAGAATTAATTACAAAAAACTTCTATAAGTCTATAAGCTGATTTCAATATAAAAATAGAGATTGCAGGCCAGCAGAAAGTGGCAAGATATATTCAAAGTCCTGAATCTGCAACTTATATACTCTACCCAGCAAGATGATCATTTGGAACAGAAAGCAAAATAAAGAATTTCTCAGACAAGCAAAAAGTAAAAGAATACAGCAATATTGAATCTACCTTTAAAAAAAAATTGAAGGGTCTACTCTAAATTGAAAAGAAGCAAGAATCTATAGAAAAATCACAACTGAAAAGTAAGAGAGTTAAATGCACCAGTATATGGATTTAAAAAGATATTTTTGTGAAAGTGATAACCATAATGAACAGCAAAAGGATAAAATTAAAGATGTAAAATTATTTAAAAAATTATACAGTGTGAGGGAGCAGAGTAAGAAATATCATATATTAACATATATAAATAGAATCTAGAAAATGGTACTGATGATAAACATCAGGGGAAGGAGAGGGTAGGATGAATATAGAAAGTAGCACTGAAACATACATATTACAGTATATACAAGAGATAGCTAATGGGGAGTTGCTGTATAACACAGGGAGCTCATTATGGTACTCTGTGACAACATAGAAGGGTGGCATGGGGTTGGTGTGGAGTGGGAAGTTCAAGAGGGAGCAAACATATGTATACTTATGGCTGATTTCCATTGTTGTATGGCAGAACACAATATTGTAAAGCAATTAAGCTCCAATTAAAAATACATTTAAAAAAAGTTAAAAAAAAATGTTTTGAGATTGTATGACTCTCCGGTCTAAAGAAAGCAGATATATTAATGGATAATATACTTGAAAAATAAGGAAATCACAAGTCAAAAGCATACCAAAGATTCAGAAAAGAAAAAAGAAAAAATGTATCAAACAAAATAAAATCAAACTATAAAAGGAAAAAGAACAAAGAAAAAATACAAAATCAACTGGAAAACACAGTTTAAAATGGCGATAAATTTATTTGTATCAAATTATCTTAAGGGACAAAGGAGTAAATGCTCCAATCAAAAGACACAGACTGGTAGATTGGTTAAATAAAACAAGAACTTACAATATGATGCCTAGAAGAGATTCACTTTAGGGTGAGGGACATAGGAAAGTCTGTTCAGTTTAGTTCAGAGTTTGCAAACCCATGGACTTTAGCATCCCAGGCCTCCCTGTCCATCACCAACTCTTGGAGGTGAAGGGATAGAAAAAGATATTTCACACAAATGAATATGACAAGTGGGAGTAGCAATGCTTACATTTCATAAAATGGGCTTTAAAACAAAGGCCATAAAGAAAGACAAGATACACTATATAATGATAAAAGAATCAATGCAAAATGAGGATATTACACTCATTAACACCTATGCGTGTAATATATTAATAGGGGCACCTAAATATTGAGTTGGTTCCATAACATCTCATGGAAGAATCCAAATGAGCCTTTTGGCCAACCCAATACATAAAACAAACACTAACAGACATAAAGAGAGAAATTGACACAAGAGTAGGGGACTTCAACACCCCAGTCACATCAAGGGACAGATCTTTCAGACAGATCCTAAATGATACAGTAGAACAGTTCAGTTCAGTCACTCAGTCATGTCTGACTCTTTGCGACCCCATGGACTGCAGCACACCAGGCCTCCCTGTCCATCACCAACTCCCAGAGTTTACTCAAACTCATGTCCATTGAGTTGGTGATGCCATCCAGCCGTCTCTGTTGTCCCCTTCTACTCCTGCCTTCAATTTTTCCCAGCATCAAGGTCTCTTCAAATGAGTCAGTTCTCCCCATCAGGTGGCTAAAGTATTGGAGTTTCAGCTCAGCATCTGTCCTTCCAATGAATATTCAGGACTGATTTCCTTTAGGATGGACTGGTTGAATCTTTTTGCAGTGCAAGGGACTTTCAAGAGTCTTCTCCAACACCACCATTCAAAGGCATCAATTCTTCGGTGCTCAGCCCTTTTTATTGTTCAGCTCTTACATCTGTACATGACTACTGAGCCAACTGGGAAGCCCCATATTTTTCATATTTATAATTTTGACTTTGATTTATACATCCCTCCAGAATCTCAAAATCAGCCCATCATATCCTCCTACAAACTGTTCTTCCTCTATTACTGTTTTGATTTTACCATTCTCTTCTACTCAAATTTCAAGCTTCTTGAAATTTGAAATTAATGTTATCCATTGATTACTCCTATTTCTAAACTTCTATATCTAATCAGATATAAACTCATAACATTCATATATTTTAAAATTTCTTTTGCATCTATCATTTGTTTTAACATTGTCCAACTGTCCTATCTTTCATCAGTGATAAAACTTCAATCTTGAAACTCATATGTCCCTGGAGATGTGCCAGTGCAATCTGCCTTCAGCAGAAACTGTGTGACGAACACAGCTGAATGATGAACTTCAGCTGCCTTACATTTGATTCATTTGAACATTTACAATGTGGCGACCCTTCTCCCGAACCACACCCAACCAAAGGTTGAACCGTTTCTACCAAATTAAAGACGCCTCTAATGAGCAATCTTTACTTCAGCTATTTGCCTAGATAAGATTTCCTCAGAACTGCACTCAATTCTCAGTCTCTTGCTAGCAATCCCCTTTCCTTTACTCTCTTCTTACAAGTATCAGAAATGAATTCTGGACCAAAGGTTCTCTTGGCCTGCTCTGGTTCTGTTTCCCACGTCAGTGCTCTGTAGTCACAAACTGCCAAGAACATACCTGCAGTTGAAAATTCACCTTTTTACTCCTTCCAGCAAGAAAAAAATCCATACCATGGGAAACTGATGCATGTCTCAGTTGTGAGGTATTAGAAAGAACTTGTAGGATCCGACTTGTGTTGCATGACTCAAGGCAGGATATAAGAATGGCTTATATCTCTATTGAATGTTGTCAGGGAGAGGGGTGACTATATGATTGCATTTTTAATAAACTTTATCTACAGGGAGGGAAGATTAGAGAAAGATAAAGCTATAACTTGTTATGAAGCAATAATTACTCAGATTAACTGAAATAGAACCATTGTAAGGAAAAAAATAAAACATCTGTTCTTCTAGATTCTTATCACAGCAATTCTGGCACCAGATGTATGGGTATTTTACCCACGACATCTGATTCACTAACTCTCTTGACACCAACTGGGTGTCCTACAGTTTAACTTAATTGTGACATGGTCTACCCAGAGTTATTGCTAACTCCACAGGATAAAGGCTCAGTCCCACAAGACTGCCCTGTCCCACATCAGATACCATTACAAGTCCAAGTGTTCAACTGTGCTTCCAAAACCAACTGGCTATATGTAATATCTACAATCTTCTCCTCAGGTTCAAGGATTTGCTAGAACAGCTCACAGAACTTAGCAAAATAATTAACTTACTAGAATTCCTGGCTTACTATAAAGTGATGCAACTCAGGATCAGTTCTTTTCCATATCCTCTCTAGGTGTACCACCTTTCCAGAATCTTCATGAGCTTGCTAATGTAGAAGTTCTCCCAATTCTCTTCAGGGTAATGGAAGCTTAATTAAACATCATGGTTGACTCAGTTATTGGCTATTGATGATAAAGTCAACATGGGGGTGGGGGTATGATGGTAGTACCCTCTAATCACATGGTTAGTTCCCTGGCATCCCTATCCTTAGGCCACCCAGGAAACCATTGGCAGCATCCACTTCACTAGCATACAAAGAGACACTTTTCATTTCAGAGACCCCTAGGGTTTTAGAAGAAGCACATCAGGAAATAGGGTGGAGGGACCAAATGTTATCAGGAACTAGAACCAGACATCAAACATATACTTATTAAGACACAGGGATGTTTGGTACTTTTTGGCTTTGACAACTTTGTGATTTTTATGTTAGGTCTATGGAAACTTATGAAATGCACTCTGTTTCTCCCAAAATTGTATGTTGAAGCCTAAATCCAATCTTACTGTATTTAGAGATAGGGAGGTAATTAAGGGAGGTAATTAAGGCTAAAGAGGGTCATAAGGCTTGGGCTCTCATCCTCACCAGCAACCGAATCTGCCAGCATCTCTACCTTGGACTTCAGCCTCTACAGCTTTGAGACAATTTCTGTGGTGAAAGCTGCCCAGTCTCTGGTATTTCGTCATGAAAGCCCACGCAGACAAATGCATGGAGGCATCTTGTTTCATGTTAACTGATCACAGTCCCGCAATAGACTTGACTGATACTAATGTTCTCTGAAATGTTCCTTTCAGGAAGGGAACAACTAATCGTACTTGTGTCTCCCAGGCCAGTTTACAGCAACGTGAAGGTCTGACTGATACTCTGAGCCGAGCTCCAGGATATTAGTATAGGCTTCTTTTCTCTTTTTCATCTTTTATCTGTCAAAGTTTTTTTTTTTTTTTTAAAAGTGTATGTCTAATCTCCTCTTGGAATGTGCTTCTTAGACGATCTGGACTAATACAGGTGATCATGGGAATGGTCTAAGAAAACTAGGTTTTCTAAGATGAAGTTCAAAGACTATCCCTGGAAAGGAAGACTCCACCCTGAGTGGAAACTGGAACATTGTGCACAAGGCTGCAGGTCTATTTCTGGAAGATTTTATCAGTGGTAAACTGGAAAATATCCAAGTGGTGAGAGTTGACTTGACTGGCTGGTGAGATAATGTAGGAATTTAAAACTTATAGGGGAAATGATGCTTACCAAGGACAGTAAGAATGCCTGTTTACTGAGTACAAATGTACTAACTTACATCAATGTCCTGTGGTGGGATGATTAACAAGAAACCAGAAGCAATTAACACAGAGTTAGAGATCAGAGTAAAAACTTAGGATCCTATTTAGTAGCATGTAAAAATGGCCCCCTTATCTCCTCCAGTGGAAGAGAGACTCAGAAAAGTATAAAGCTCAGGATCTATGAGAGCCATGGCCATAGAGCTCTAGAAATGTTTAAATGTTGCCAATGCTGGTTTGTATGCTAAAGTAAGGCATGATTTATAAAACCGAAGCCCCTGAAAGTTTTTCTCTGCAGATCATTCAGGGATTGAAGATATGACCCATCTCTGTAGAGTATGATGTAGGATCCTCCAACCCAACCCTACCACTCCCATTCATGCACAGACAATGTGAAAGGATTTTCCTGTCCAGGAAGTAATTCTCCCAAGACCTACTTTCCTAAGTACCAGGCCCCAAACAACTGTTATATTGTCACATAAACAGGCTGGGTGTTGATAAGAATGAAAATAAATGCACCCAAAGGAACTGCCAGATCTTACTAGGGAATGTCCCTGAGATTCTACTGGGATAGTAAAGGGTACTGAAGTATAAGAATGAATGTGTGTGTGTACTCAGTTGCTTCAGTTTTGTCTAACTCTTTGTGATCACATGAACTGCAGCCCACCATGCTCCTCTGTCCATGGAATTTTTCAGGCAAGAATATTAGAGTGGGTTGTCATTTCCTCCTGTTAGGTAGTTAGAATAGTAAAAAGGAGTTCAGAATGGTGGTGTCTAAAAGTTAGTTTGCCCCCAAAGAGAATTTTGAAGCATCTTCTATCAGGATTGCAATAGCTGCAAGATTTTAAAGGCAGGGAGGACAGCCTCAGGTGGTTGGGTCAAGGCTCTTGGATAAGTAAACTACAGGCTGGGACTCAGATCTCAACCTTTGAGTCTTAACCACTGGACCACTAGGGAAGTCCCTATCTCACAGTTTCTGAAGGCTAGAAGTCTCACTAGACTAAATCAAGTTATCAGCCTGGGTTGCAATTATCATCTAGAATTGTGATCAATTTCTAAATTCACTGATTGTTGCCAGAGTTAACTTCTCTCTCATACTTTGCACATTGACGTTCCATCTTCAAGATAACAATGGGTGCTCAAATCAAATAGACTCCATGCATATTTAATAACTAATAATAATGCATTATCAGATGAGCTATAAATTCAGTTCAGTTCAGTTCAGTCGCTCAGTCGTGTCTGACTCTTTGCGACCCCATGAATTGCAACACGCCAGGCCTCCCTGTCCATCACCAACTCCCAGAATTCACTCAGACTCACGTCCATTGAGTCCATGATGCCATCCAGCCATCTCATCCTCGGTCATCCCCTTCTCCTCCTGTCCCCAATCCCTCCCAGCATCAGAGTCTTTTCCAATGAGTCAACTCTTTGCATGAGGTGGCCAAAGTACTGGAGCTTCAGTTTTAGCATCATTTCTTCCAAAGAAATCCCAGGGTTGATCTCCTCAGAATGGATTGGTTGGATCTCCTTGCAGTCTAAGGGACTCTCAAGAGTCTTCTCCAACACCACAGTTCAAAAGCATCAATTCTTCGGCACTCAGCCTTCTTCACAGTCCAACTCTCACATCCATACATGCCCACAGGAAAAACCATAGCCTTGACTAGATGGACCTTAGTGGGCAGAGTAATGTCTCTGCATTTGTATATACTATCTAGGTTGGTCATAACTTTTCTTCCAAGGAGTAAGTGTCTTTTAATTTCATGGCTGCACTCACCATCTGCAGTGATTTTGGAGCCTCCCAAAATACAGTCTGACACTGTTTCTACTGTTTCCCCATCTATTTCCCATGAAGTGATGGGGCCAGATGCCATGATCTTCGTTTTCTGAATGTTGAACTTTAAGCCAACTTTTTCAATCTCCTCCTTCACTTTCAACAAGAGGCTTTTTAGCTCCTCTTCACTTTCTGCCATAAGGGTGGTGTCATCTGCATATCTGAGGTTATTGATATTTCTCCCGGCAATCTTGATTCCAGCTTGTGTTTCTTCCAGTCCAGCGTTTCTCATGATGTACTCTGCATAGAAGTTAAATAAGCAGGGTGACAATATACAGCCTTGATGTAGTCCTTTCCCTATTTGGAATCAGTCTGTTGTTCCATGTCCAGTTCCAACTGTTGCTTCTTGACCTGCATACAGATTTCTCAAGAGGCAGGTCAGGTGGTCTGGTATTCCCATCTCTTTCAGAATTTTCCACAGTTTATTGTGATTCACACAGTCAAAGGCTTTGGCATAGTCAATAAAGCAGAAATAGATGTTTTTCCGGAACTCTCCTGCTTTTTCCATGATCCAGCAGTTGTTGGCAATTTAATCTCNTACTCCTTTTCCTATTTGGAACCAGTCTGTTGTTCCATGTCCAGTTCTAACTGTTGCTTCCTGACCTGCATACAGATTTCTCAAGAGGCAGGTCAGGTGGTCTGGTATTCCCATCTCTTTCAGAATTTTCCACAGTTTACTGTGATCCACACAGTCAAAGGCTTTGGCATAGTCAATAAAGCAGAAATAGATGTTTTTCTGGAACTCTCTTGCTTTTTCCATGATCCAGCGGATGTTGGCAATTTGATCTCTGGTTCCTCTGCCTTTTCTAAAACCAGCTTGAACATCAGGGAGTTCACGGTTCACGTATTGCTGAAGCCTGGCTTGGAGAATTTTGAGCATTACTTTACTAGCATGTGAGATGAGTGCAATTGTGCAGTAGTTTGAGCATTCTTTGGCATTACCTTTCTTTGGAATTGGAATGAAAACTGACCTTTTCCATTCCTGTGGCCACTGCTGAGTTTTCCAGATTTGCTGGCATATTGAGTGCAGCACTTTCACAGCATCATCTTTCAGGATTTGAAACAGCTCAACTGGAATTACATCACCTCCACTAGCTTTGTTCATAGTGATGCTTTCTAAGGCCCACTTGACTTCACATTCCAAGATGTCTGGCTCTAGATTAGTCATCACATCATCATGATTATCTGGGTCATGAAGATCTTTTTTGTACAGTTCTTCCGTGTATTCTTGCCACCTCTTCTCAATATCTTCTGCTTCTGTTAGGTCCAGACCATTTCTGTCCTTTATCGAGCCCATCTTTGCATGAAATATTCCCTTGGTATCTCTAATTTTCTTGAAGAGATCTCTAGTCTTTCCCCTTCTGTTCTTTTCATCTATTCCTTTGCATTGATCGCTGAAGAAGGCTTTCATATCTCTTCTTGCTATTCTTTGGAACTCTGCATTCAGATGCTTGTATCTTTCCTTTTCTCCTTTGCTTTTGGCCTCTCTTCTTTCACAGCTATTTGTAAGGCCTCCCCAGACAGCCATTTTGCTTTTTTGCATTTCTTTTCCTTGGGGATGGTCTTGATCCCTGTCTCCTGTACAATGTCATGAACCTCATTCCATAGTTCATCAGGCACTCTATAAAAGGGACATTTATTAATGTTTTATCCATTTCATGAGTTTTCACAACAAATTAATCTATTTGCAGCCAACATGTCTAGTAATGGAAACAAAAATAAACAAACGGAGCCTAATTAAAAGCTTTGCATAGCAAAGGAAGCCATAAAGAAAACACAAAGATAACCTATAGAATGGGAGAAAATACTTGCAAATGATGTGGCTAACAAGGATTTATCTCCAAATTTGAGCTCTATGAGCTGTTTTATATATCAAAAACACTGACAACTCAATCAGAAAATGGGCAGATCTAAAACAGACATTTAGACATTTCTTCAAAGAAAACATAGATGACTAAAATTTATATGAAAAATATGCTCAACACTGTTAATTATTAAAGAAATGAAAATAAAAACTACCTGGAGATATCATCTCATGCTGGTCAGAAGGGTCAACATCAAAAAGTCCATAAATAAATGAGGAAAGTGTGTGAAGAAAAACAACCCTTATACAATGATGGTGGGAATATAAACTGGTACAGCCATTAAGGAGAGCACTATAGACGTCCTTTAAAAAACTAAAAATAGAGCTATCATATGATCCTGGAATCATACTCCTGGGCATGTATCTTTTCAAGTTATATACCCAGAGAAAATCATAATTTGAAAAGATACACACACCCCAATGTTCATTGCAGCACTGCTTACAATAACCAAGACATGGAGGCAACTCAGATGTCTATTGGCAGAGGAATGGATAAAGAATATGTGGTATATATACACAGTGTAATACTACTAAGCCATGAAATAATGCTATTTGCACCAATACTGATGGACCTAAAGAATTTTATAAGAAGCAAACCAAAGACAAATGTGATATCATATCACTTATATTTAGAATCTTAAAAAAAGATAAAAGTGAATTTATTTACAAAATAGAAAGATTCACAGACATAGAAAACAAACTTAGTTACCACAGATAGGGCTAGAGGGAGAAATAAATGATGAGTTTGGATAAAATCATACACATTACTGTATAAAAAATAGATAACACAAGAGGATATATTGTATAGCACAGTATTATGATATAAAGATACTTAATATAAATATATTAAGATATTTAATATCTTGTAATAACTTACAATGAAAGAGAATGTAAAATATATGTATTGTGTATATATATAAAACTGAATATATATGTATATATAACTGAATAACTTTGCCGTATAATAAACTAACACAACATTGTAAACAAACTATATTTCAATAAAATTAAAAAGAAAACATTTATACAACAAATATTTATTGAGTGCCTACTACTATTGAGTGCTAATAATGCTATGAGGAGTCTAGCATATATCAATAAATCTAATGACAAAATTCTCTGCTTCTGTGGAGCTCACAGTCTTCCATTTTATTTACCAAGTACAGTTAGTCACCTTTATGCTATTACCTTTTCATCTTAAACTCTAAAAATTATATTTATTGAGTGCTTTTTCTTTGATCTCTTACTCTTTCTATATTAATTATCTTGGTTAATACTATTCACTCTCATGGTTTTATGTATCATCCATTCAAAGTTATATCTCCATTTGATCTCCCCATAAAGCACTGGACTCACTTATCTAACCCTTAACTTGAATTCTACAACTGAATAACTAATAAGCACCTCAAGTATCTAAAACTGGTATGATCATGGGTCCAGTTGAACCAAGGCAATGACACTTAGTCTTATTGTTTCTGTATAACCACTAATATATTCCACTCAATCTCAAAAGGGATCTTGATGCCAATCTTGATATGGATGTTCTATTCAAACAGCCCTCTTGATTCCAAGTTCCAATTTCATTTTAGTCATCATGATAATGGCAAATAAGTTTACCTAAGCATTCATTCCAAAATAATATTTTGTTCTTGACTACTCGTTTCCTTATACTGTCTCTGCCAGAAACTTCTATCACTTCTGAATTCAAACATACCAAGTCTAAACAATATATTAAATGGAACCATTATTTCAGGTTTATAATAAATTTCCTCAAAAGGTACTCCATCCACATAGCATCCAGGGTGAAGTTTAGTTCAGTTCAGTCATTCAGATGTGTCAGATTCTTTGTGACCCCAAGGACTGCAGCATGTCAGGCTTCCTCGTCCATCACCAACTCCCAGTGCTTGCACAAACTCATGTCCATCGAGTTGGTCATGGTGTCCAACAATCTCATCCTCTGTCATCCCCTTTGCCTCCCTCCTTCAAACTTTCCCAGCATCAGGGTCTTTTCAAATGATTTATTTCTTCTCATCAAGTGTCCAAAGTGTGGAGTTTCAGCTAAAGTATCAGTCCTTCCAATGAACATTCAGGACGGATTTCCTTTAGGATGGACTGGTTGGATCTCCTTGCAGTCCAAGGGACTCTCAAGAGTCTTCTCCAACACCACAGTTCAAAAGCATCAATTATTTGGTGCTCAGCTTTCTTTATAATTCAACTCTCACATCCATACATGACTACTGGAAAGACCATAGCTTTGACTAGATGGGCCTTTTTGGCAGAGTAATGTCTCTGCTTTTTAATATGCTGTCTAGGTTGGTCATAACTTTCGTTCCAAGGAGCAAATGTCTTTTAATTTCATGGCTGCAATCACAATCTGCAGTGCTTTTGGAGCCTCCCCAAAATAAAGTCTGTCACTGTTTCCATTGTTTCCCCATCTATTTGCCATGAAGTGATGGAATTGGATGTCATGACCTTAGTTTTCTGAATGTTAAGTTTAAGCCACATTTTTACTCTCCTCTTTCACTTTCATCAAGAGGATTTTTAGTTCCTCTTCACTTTCTGCCATAAGGGTGGTGTCATCTGCATATCTGAGGTTACTGATATTTCTCCCAGCAATCTTGATTCCATATTGTGCTTCATCCAGCCCAGCATTTCTCTTGATGTACTCTAACTATAAGTTAAATAAGCAGGGTGACAATATACAACCTTGACATATTCCTTTCCTGATTTGGAACCCGTCTGTTGTTCCATGTCCAGTTCTAACTGTTGCTTCTTGACCTGCATACAGATTTCTCAGGAGGCAGGTCAGGTGGTCTGGTATTCCCATCTCTTGAAGAATTTTCCACAGGTTGTGGTTATTCACACAGTCAAAGGCTTTGGCATAGTGAATAAAGCAGAAGTAGATGTTTTTCTGAAACTCTCTTGCTTTTTTGACGATCCATCAGATATTGGTGATTGGATCTCTGGTTCCTCTGCCTTTTCTAAATTCAGCTTGAACATCTGGAAGTCCATGGTTCATGTACTGTTGAAGCCTGGCTTGGAGAATTTTGAGCATTATTTTGCTGGTGGAGAGATAAGTGCAATTGTGCGGTAGTTTGAACATCTTTTGGCACTGCCTTTTTTTTGGGATTGGAATGCAAACTGACCTTTTCCAGTCCTGTGCCCACTGCTGAGTTTAGTGTAGTTTTAAAATCTAAATTGACTCCTGTCACTCTATTACTCAAACTCTTAAATAGTTTTTCATGAATCTCAACATGAGGTCCTAAATTAAACTAATATATATTCTACATAATTTTCCCAAACCAACCATCCTGAGTTAATTTCCTCCTACTATATACTATCCTTCTGTCAAGCATAACATATGATGGCTCTTCAAATGTGCCATATTTTGTTGACTTGGAACTTTAAAATTATTGTCCTCACATCCTGGAGAACTTTTTTCCAAGTCTTCTGATGCTAGCTTCCTAATTTTCATTCATATAAAAGAGTTCTCCTAGTTGGGAGACAATATTTTCAAATAATATCTCACATTTTTACATGCCTCTATATTCATAGCATATTTATTCATGTTTATTTATATTCTGGGATATTAAAGATAGAGACTGTATCCCTCTATAAATGTATACACCAAGATTGTGCAGATGAAGATCACAATTTTACATCCTGAGAAGACTTGCTCACATGCCAGGGTAATAATATATCTTTCTGGAGTGAAGATGAACAAGTTTTCTAGTGGTCACTTTTAAAGAGTATCCTGAACATTTCTTGGTGGTGACACAACATATACAAAATCTATTTGGCCCCACGTCTGCATTACTCCCGGAGAAGGCAATGGCACCCCACTCCAGTACTTTTGCCTGGAGAATCCCAGGTATGGGGAAGCCTGTTGGGCTGCCGTCGATGGGGTCGCACAGAGACGGACATGACTGAAGCGACTTAGCAGCAGCAGCAGCAGCAGCAGCAGCTGCATTACTCCCATGGGACTTGGAAGGGTAAACTAATGGCGCAAACATGGAACTCACACTACCTGCCATATTCTGTGAGTAAGCTACTTGGATTAAATCATTGGTCTTTAGCTATTAACTCAAATCCATTTCCTCTTCCTTCCCTGGAAATCAGGGAGATGGGACTGAAAGTTCCTACCCTCTAATTGCATGGTTTGTTCTCCTGCCAAACACCCCCCTCTTTAGATTGGGTCCAAACCACCTGACTGATATAAGACGTATTTTATGACTCAGAAAATACCAATGGTTTAAGGAGCTATGTGCCAGAAAAGGGGACAAAGACCAAATATACATTTTTTATTATAAGTCACAACAGTTTTTTTTAGAGATAGATAATTTCCCTGTTCAAGATCCTTGTTTTCTATCAGTCAAAACAAGATCGTATTTCTTATTATATTTTATAAGGTCCTTCATGATTGTCTCATACCTACATCTAAAAACATATTTACCCACTTTCTCCTTTTTTATTCCTCCTCTCCACCTTTCACTCAATCTTCAAATCAGGTTGGGAAAATGCTATTTGGTTGAAGGTCATTCATTGTACCACCTCTTACTCTTTCACATTCTGTACTGCTCCTGCTCTTCATGGAACACATTTCTACCCATATCCAGCAGGTGAAAACCTATTGATTTTTCAAAATTCAGTTAAACTGTCTCATCCTGTAAACCGTCCTTCATTCAGATGTACTGGCTACTACCTTTTGTGACAACTCTGCAAATAAAAGGCTTTTATTTTTCTGCATAGAGCTTTGCTAGTATCCTCATTTATATGTCCAACTTTCTTTTCCCTTATATACCCCACAGTCCTATCAATCTCTTTAGTGGATATCATTTATTTAGTTCCTATCAAGTGCCAGATAGTGTACCTTTCATTCGAGATGTCTATGAAGTAGATAGTAATCCTATTTCAGGTTTATATGTTAAAATGCTGCTCAAAGACAGACTTGTTAAGAAGGAGAGGCAGGATGTTAAGCAGCCTTTCAAGTCCCAAGGTTCTAGTCTACATCACTCTATGAATTTCATAACACCCATTTGAATGAGGCAATATCATTTCCTTTACATAAGTGATAAATCTGAGCCTCATAAATGTTAGAATTTATTCATAGTCGAGATAAGATCTTGGTTTTTTCCCTTTAATTATATACAGTAACTACAGAATAATAGATTTATAGATAAATGAATAGATAAATATCTACATGACCACATGAGTTTATAGAGAGAAAAATCAAAGGGACTGAGAAAGTTTAGGTAATGAGAGTTTTAGGCCCAGTAAATGAATGACAGAAGCAGGTCTATTGAATAAAAAACCTATTAGGTTCCATATGGCAGGTCTTGTTTTAATTATTCTAAGTGTGAGATGAATATGAGGCTTTTATTAAAGATTTTTAACAAGAAAATTGAGATAATTTCAGTATAAACTCCAAGCCTGTTTGTGGCAAATGTTTCCTGGGTTAATTTAATTTGTAGAAAGCTTGTTTAATTTCTCATATTCTGACCCACATCTGTCAATCAAAGTAAATACTCTTTAACACCAGACACTGAAAAGTGAGACAAAGTCTTATTTACTGGGTGTAGTTGTGAAGATAGCAGATCAGTGGCACTATCGATTCATTAATTTAATAAGCAATTCTTGGTTTTCTGCCATGTGCAGGATGCTGTGATAGGAAACTATTACTCATTCAGAAGTGAAGCAAACATACATTTTAGAGAGGGAAGCATGCAATCAATAAGTACACAAGGAAATAAGTTTATAAATAACATGCACAGTACTATGAAGGAAATAAACACAAGGCCATGATAAAACAAAAAACCATGGCGATGCACATGCCAAGGAAAGGGAAGCTTCTTGATCAGGTGGTCAGGAAATTCCTCTCTGAAGACATGACATTTGAGTTTAGAAGGTAAATAAAATTAAAAGAGTGCAAGAAAGAGAATCCTCAGAAGGTGCAACATGCACAATGACCAGAGGTAGGAAAGAGAACTTGGCATGTTCTATAACAGTGAAAACCAGAATGGAGAGAATGCTATTTTAACCTTAATGTGGATTATAAACCATTTTCTTTTATCAATCAAGCCTAAGGAACTGCTAGCATAGTTGCCTTGCTCTCTTCTAAAGATAAATTGATAGATGATTGACTTGGGTCTCAAATTAGTATCTGGGAAAGCAAAATGTGCCAACTGTTGGTCTCTAGCAAATGATACTCCCAGAGGTGCCAACCCCACTGTTAAACATGGGTAGCCTTTGGTCTCTCTCACATGTAGCTGTTATATCAAAACTGCACATACTGAAGAATTTTTCTTTGGCTTAACCTTTTATAGCTTTATGTATATAAAAACAGATGAAGTGACATAGAACTGAGCTCATGTTTAGGCTATACTTATTAACACTATATTACTATGTTCTAGTTTCTCAACCTCTCAGGGCCTCCATTTATTTATAGTCTGGAAAATCAGTGATAATAGGATTGGTCTCACGGGATTTTTGTGAGGATTTAGTAAGATAATTCACATAAATCCCTTAGCAAAATGCCTATAGTGTATAGCAGATTTAAGTATATATTAACAAATATTACTTGGTTAAAAAAGATTTTGCTCTGCTTACAAGCAAAGCATTTCTATAGCCATATTACACTAACATATAGAATTATCTCAAATTTAATTTCATCAGTAGAATAAATATCACAGTATCACATCTGTGAACATTAGACTAAACTGCATTTTACCACTAGAAAAATGAGAATGGGAAATATAAAACCCTACTATAGAGAAAAATCCCCAAATTCCATGTTAATAGCTGTTTAAAAAATAATAATAATTATGTATAAATTCAAATACAGTTTGTTGTTTCATTTTATATAATTATATATCTAGAAAATTGAGTTTTAATAGAGTAAAAGAGTCTTATAAGAAATATTATCTACTTATGAAAATAGAAATTATTGCTAGAAACAGTTTAAATGAGGAGGGGTACTGGAGTGTGTGTTGGTGTATATGTGTATGTTGGGGTGTGCTGATGTGAGAAAAGGATTAAGAGAAGATTGAGAAGTGGAAGTTTTGCTATATTATTGGTAGAGAGATTGAGAACAGTAACAAAAGGTATAAGCTAATATGGATTTATTTGGATATGGAATTTAAAAGATGATTAGCTCAAATCCAGGCTTAAGACCAAATACTTAATGATTTTATAAGCTGCCATTAAAAACTACTACACAATAAATACTCAGCATTGTGGAGGACAATATACTCTAGGTGTTAAAGAGAAAACATAAGATGAACAGGCCATATTCTTATAATCATGTCCATCTGATTATATAACAAGATTTTTTTTTAATTTATCTACTTTCAACATCTATTGCAATCTTACATTTCTCAAAAAATAGAAATCTATTCTTTCAGTTTCCCAGGTCAAACTTCTCAGCCATTTTTGATGCATCTCTTTAAGTATTTCCCACCCCCATCAGCAAATCCTGTAAAATATACTTTGGAAAATAAGTGAAGAATGCAACTATTTTTCAGAATCACTATCACAACCCTTTGTTGTGACACTATCAATTCTCTAAGTCATTGCAATAGCTTCCACTTTTGTTCTCAATGGTCTATTTTCCATCCAGTAACCAGAAACCAGAAAGATCTGGTAATATTGCATTTTGGTTGAAAATCAATCAAGTAACTTCCCCCTCACACACATTAAGTTGATGATTTTAAATGACCTACCAGGTCACCAGCTATGTCACTGATCTAATTTTTTATCTTTTTTTTTTTTCCAACTCTGCTACTTTCAAAATGCTCATTCATCATCTTCATTGTTAAGCCCATTTCTGCTTTAGAAGCTATCAACTGCTAATCCTTTGATCCTTCAGATACTGCATTCAGATATCTGATAAAATATCACTTCCACAAAATCTTTTCCTGATAACAATATGTAAAATACTATACCTTTCCACCTCTTATCATCCAACTTTGTTCTGTTTTTCCCTAAAACACCAATTAATACCAAATATGTAGTAATTTATGTTTGTAGCCTTTCTTCTCTTACTACTAAATCATATTCAATCAGGGATTTTTCTGAAGAAGACTCTGCTTATTTCTATCATCACAGCAACTTAAGGATTGTATATCATATGTTGTAGGAACTCAGTAATTATTAGATTTTTAAAAATCAATGGTGAATTACTCATAAAAATAATAGATACAATGCAAGTAATGAGCTCAAGAAAAAAAAAGCAATTAATGAATAATTCTAAGTACAATTTGACATCCAAGAAAGAAAGAAATGGTAGATTATTCCTTCAAAATTAATGAGACTGATATTTTGATTACCCATTAAAACTTAATATCAAAGAATAGAAACAAACCTTTTTCTGATTATTGATAAATGTTTTTCCTTTACCAGAAAAATAGATTGCAATACAGAAGTATGTCCTTCCTTCTTCATCAAAGATGTAAGTAAACTATAGTGAGTCCAGAGAAAGGACCAGTCACAACGCTTTTCAAAGTAGGACAAAGATGTTTAGACAATCTGCTTTAATAGAATCTAGACAGACTATTCAGAGAAGGCGATGGCACCCCACTCCAGTACTCTTGCCTGGAGAATCCCAGGGACGGGGAGCCTGGTGGGCTGCTATCTCTGGGGTTGCACAGAGTTGGACACGGCTGAAGCGACTTAGCAACAGCAGCAGCAGCAGACTGATTATTACCAGTCCGATGTTCAACTCTAATGCAGACCTACTGAAAATGAATCTTTGAAAATTAGGTCCATGAATACTTATTTTTAAAAATAATCGTTTAGAATTTATGTACCTTAAATTTGAGAAATACTTTGTTATAAACATCTGTCATTGGACTTGTGTTGGCAAACGCCTACTGGATTAAATGAATCATGTGTCTGAGCAGTCTTATTATCTTTATATTAAGGTATAAAAGGTAAATTGAGAAATAATGAAGTCATTTTAAAATCTTTTATGCAAAATGAATTCAATTCAGTATTGTAATACTAATACAATAATTAATTTTCATTAATATTATGACTAATCATTTAATTCTAAATAAAATTTCTATCTAAATGAAAAGCATACATGATCTTATTTCATTGTTCAAGCTGAACAGCTTAGAATCCTCTAACAAAACTGAACAAAACAGACTATCTTTAAAAGAAAAATGGAAAAAGCAAGTAATATTCTCTCTATGCCTCTGTCTTCACATGTAACAATATGAATGTGATTAATGAAATAATGACTAAAATAAGCAAAAAATAAGGTAACATTCAATGATTCAACACACCAGTCCAAATGGCCATCATCAAAAAATCCAAAACAACAAGTGCTGGAGAGGATGTAGAGAGAAGGGAATCCTCCTACACTGTTGTTGGGAATGTACATTTATTCACCCACTATGGAGAACAGTATGGAGGTCCTTAAAAAATTGAAAACAGAGCTACCATATGACATTGCAATCCAATTCCTATATCCAGAGGAAAACATGGTCTTAAATTATACATGAACTCCAATGTTCACTGCAGCACTATTTATAATAGCCAAGATATGGAAAGCAACCTAAATGTTTATCAACAGAGGAATGATAAGAGAGAAGTGGTACACATATACAATGGAACATTGCTACTGCTGCTGCTAAGTCACTTCATTCGTGTCCAACTCTGTGCGACCCCATAGTCCACATCTGCAGCAACATGGATGGACCTAGAGATTGTCATACTGAGTAGTAAGTCAGAGAAAGACAGATTTCATACAATATCCATGGTGGTTCAGATGGTAGAGACTTTGCCTGCAATGCAGGAGACCAGAATTTGATCTCTGGGTCAGGAAGATCCCCTAAAAAAGAGATTGGCAACCCTCTCCAGTATGCTTGCCTGGTGAATTTCATGGACAGAGGAGCCTGGTGGGTTACAGACTATATGGTCACAAAGATTTGGACACAAGTGAGTGACTCACATTTTCACTTCACTTAATCCCTTATGTGCAGAATATAAAAAGAAATGATACAAATGAACTTATTTATAAAATAGACTCACAAACTTATGGTGGGAAAGGAAGGGAGAAGGGATGTGAAAGTTAGGGAGTTTGAGACTGACATGTACACACTGCTCTATTTAAAATGGAAAATCAATGAAGAACTACTGTATAGCACAGGGAGTGCTACACAATATTATGCAGCAGTCTAGATGGGAGGGGAATTTGGGGGAGAACAGATACACATATATGATGGTTGAGTTCCTTCACTGTTCACCTGAAACTATCACAAAATTTTTAATCAGCTATACTCCAATATAAAAAAGTTAAAATTATAATATAAAAATATTTTAAAAGACAACAAAGTACATTATGGTATAAGTTTTTTTGAATTTGTAAAAATGACTAGCACTACATAAAAGTGTATACATTTATATTTACATATCAGTTGATGAAAATATAAAAAGAATTATGGTTTCAGGTGTTAGGGAAAGGCAGGCAGGGGTAAGGCAGTGTAAGGATGAGGCACCTCAGTATAGAGTTCAGTTGCTCAGTTGTGTGCGACTCTTTATGACCCCGTGAACCGCAGCATGCCAGGCCTCCTTGTCCATTACCAACTCCCAGAGTTCACCCAAATCCATGTGCATCGAGTCGGTGATGCCATCCAGCCATCTCATTCTCTGTTGTCCCCTTCTCCTCTTGCCCCTAATCCTTCCCAGCATCATGGTCTTTTCCAATGAGTCAACTTTTCCCATGAGGTAGCCAAAGTATTGGAGTTTCAGCTTCAATATCAGTCCTTCCAAAGAACACCCAGGACTGATCTCCTTTAGAATGGACTGGTTGGATCTTGCAGTCCAAGGGACTCTCAAGAGTCTTCTCCAACACCACAGTTCAAAAGCATCAATTCTTCGGCACTCAGCTTTCTTCATAGTCCAACTCTCACATCCATACATGACCGCTGGAAAAACTACAGCCTTTACTAGACGGAACTTTGTTGACAAAGTAATGTCTCTGCTTTTGAATATGCTATCCAGGTTGGTCATAACTTTCCTTCCAAGGAGTAAGCGTCTTTTAATTTCATGGCTGCAATCACCATCTGTAGTGATTTTGGAGCCCCCCCAAAATAAAGTCTGATACTGTTTCCCCATCTATTTCCCATGAAGTGATGGGACCAGATGCCATGATCTTCGTTTTCTGAATGTTGAGCTGTAAGCCAACTTTTTCATTCTCCTCTTTCACTTTCATCAAGAGGCTTTTTAGTTCCTCTTCATTTTTGCCATAAGGATGGTGTCATCTGCATATCTAAGGCTATTGATTGATATTTCTCCCAGCAATCTTGATTCCAGCTTGTGCTTCCTCCAGCGCAGCGTTTCTCATGATGTACTCTGCATAGACGTTAAATAAGCAGGGTGACAATATACAGCCTTGACGTATTCCTTTTCCTATTTGGAACCATTCTGTTGTTCCATGTCCAGTTCTAACTGTTGCTTCCTGACCTGCATACAGGTTTCTCAAGAGACAATTCAGATGGTCTGGTATTCCTTTTCCAGTTTATTGTGATCCACACAGTCAAAGGCTTTGGCATAATCAATAAAGCAGAAGTAGATGTTTTTCTGGAACTCTCTTGCTTTTTCAATGATCCAGTAGATGCTTGCAATTTGATTTCTGGTTCCTTTGCGTTTTCTAAAACCAGCTTGAACATCTGGAAGTTCACGGTTCACCTATTGCTGAAGCCTGGTTTGGAGAATTTTGAGCATTACTTTAATAGCATGTGAGATGAGTGCAATTGTGCGGTAGTTAGAGCATTCTTTGGCAGTATAGACAAGCTAATGTAAATAATGGTTCTTCGGCTGGCAACTGGATTCATATGATTTCACTGAAAATATAACTGTCAACAATGTATCTCTGATGAGATTAAATATTTAACTGAAAAAATGCAATCGTAACTTTGATGAAAAAATATTATTTGATTTTCGAATATATGTGTTGGCATTCTCAAAATTATAAGTAGAAACAAATTTCAGGGTGTTGGGAGAGATTTACCTTGGAGATGGTACAGTATTTACCTTAGACTCTGAAAACCAGCGATACATTAAGAAGCATAATCATTTAAGAACAAATGCAACAACCACAGCAACAAACTGTCAAGTAACAACACCCAGCAAGCTCAATGAAAACATATATAGAGATTATTTTGCTACTTATGGGATTGGGGGCATGAGGAGAAGGGGACGACAGAGGATGAGATGGCTGGATGGCATCACCGACTCGATGGACGTGAGTTTGGGTGAACTCCGGAGTTGGTGATGGACAGGGAAGCCTGGCGTGTTGCAATTCATGGGGTCGCAAAGAGTCGGACACGACTGAGCGACTGAACTGAACTGAACTGATGGAAATGCCTCTTTTGGAAGGTTCCAAGCAAATAGTATACTTCAGTTAATAGTTCAATGAATCTTCATCAATAAATTAAAGATATAATGTAGTAATTTCAAACGAAAAGTTCATGCTTTTTCCTTTTTACTTACTTTGACATCTTAGTACATTCATTCTATATACTTTTGTAATCACTACATATTTTAAGCACAGTGATATTGATAGAAGATAATTTACCTTTTTATAAATATTGCTCTCATTAATATGCCTCTGTAGCCAAGGAAAATGCAGTCCTAATCCAAAGGGGAATTTTTTTTCACATCAGAAAAAGACAGATGTTCCTTCAAACTTAAAATAACTGAAGGTAAAAGAAACTTGATGCAAACAAATATATGCCCATTGATGGATAGGAGTATGTATTTCTGAAAGGAAAAGTAATCTGTTTGTTTTATCTGTGATTTAGGGTGAAATTCCACAGTACCTTTAGCTGCTTTCTGATGGTAGAAGTTCCCTTCAGATCTGATGTTCAATGCCAATAATTTGTATGATTTAAAATATATATATTCCTAATGCATTAACCCAGAGAAGGCAATGGCACCCCACTCCAGTACTCTTGCCTGGAAAATCCTATGGATGGAGGAGCCTGGCAGGCTGCAGTCCATGGGGTCACTAAGAGTCGGATACACTGAGCGACTTGACTTTCACTTTTCACTTTCATGCATTGGAGAAGGAAATGGCAACCCACTCCAGTGTTCTTGCCTGGAGAATCCCAGGGACGGGGGAGCTTGGTGGGCTGCCGTCTATGGGGTCGCACAGAGTCGGACACGACTGAAGCGACTTAGCAGCAGCAGCAGCAATGCATTAACCAGTTTGTCTGAAATCTTCTTTAATGTCTCCAAATTATTTTCTGTCACATTATACTTGCTGGATAGGATGAAATAGGTACTAAAAATAAGTATTAATGATAATATGTTATGGTTTAATTTAAATATATTTAAAAATTCACATGTAACAAGTTCTTAAAACATCAGAAACTGTACCAGAAACTATTACAAGCAATTTGCACATATTAAATATTTTAAATACCAACATCTTATAAGCTAGGGATTTTTATCTCCAGGCAAAATGGGAAAATAAATCATAGATAAGTAAATTGTGCAAGGCCACATGCTTATTGAGAAGTGGAACTAAGATCTGTAGTTAATTAACTTCAGACCCCATGTTCTCATCTATTACACTATAATATGTCAAGCTCTGTCAAAAATAAAACAAAAACTATTTCTAACTGAAAAATTAAATAGTTGGAAAGGTTAGCACAATATGCAATGCAAAGAAAACAAATTTTGAATATTTAGAACTTTATCATCAAAATTAAAATGACTATTTCATATATATTTCTTATATATTCATTAAAATGACATTTAAAATAATTCTGCTTTATAGTTATAAAACAGTCTTTCAACGCCTAACCTTTGTAAGTATGTAACCAATCATGGGCTTTCTTTATTCTATGATAAACTCTGTTATAGTGCTCTTTTGCAAGCCACTGAAATGTGTATGGAATTTTAAAAACTGGTTATCCTTACACATTGTGTGTTAAGTCAATAGCAGTGAAGAAACTAGACTGCTTATAAAGTGGCTATATAAAAGTGCTAGGGAAAGAAAATCGCATTATTTTGGATCTCTCTAGTGCCCTGCCAGAATAGAAAATCATTAATATTTTCAGTCATACATGCAT
The DNA here is from genome assembly GCA_006408695.1 of Aepyceros melampus. Lineage (NCBI taxonomy): Eukaryota > Metazoa > Chordata > Mammalia > Artiodactyla > Bovidae > Aepyceros > Aepyceros melampus. Next base: position 64,686 of record SJXQ01000100.1, on the reverse strand, counting down.
TGAATCATTTCAGAAAAAAACCTTTTGAGCCTATGAAACACAATAAGAACAACAACAAAACTATTATTCTATGTCAAATAATAAAAATAGAATGATGAAGAGAAAAATAATCACATTGTTCCAACCTTAGTTTTTTCAGAGTCCAAAAACTCAACCTTAGCCTCTGTGTGTGTGTGTGTGTGTGTGTGTGTGTATGTGTGTACAGCTTTTACATATACTGTTTGAGGAATAATGTCAATTTTAGATTCTAGACCAGGGGTCAGTAGTTCAATTCAGTTGCTCAGTTGTGTCCAAATATTTGCAACCCCATGAGTCACAAAGCACATCAGGCTTCCCTGTCCATCACCAACTCCTGGAACTTGCTCAAACTTATGTCCATTGAGTTGGTGATGCCATCCAACCATCTCATCCTCTGTTGTCCCCTTCTCCTTCTGCCCTCAATCTTTCCACAAATCAGGGTCTTTTGTAATGAATCAGTTCAAGGTCAGTAACTGCAGCCCAAATGACTGACTTGTCCTTATGTCTGCTGTGGTTTACCTTGCATGTTTAGCTAAGAAAGCATTTTTCACCTCCAACATTAGGAAAAAAATAAAATAAAAATTGTGATATTGTGTGACACATGAAAAGTATGGGAAATCAAAATTTAGTGTCTGTAAATAAGTTGCATTTTTTTAACATATCCATGCTTATTTGTTTATGTATAGTCTAAAGCTATTTTTGTACTACAGGGAACAGGTTAAGTAGTATGAAAGATGGCATGAACTGTGTAGCCTAAAATATTTGCTATCTTTACTTTTCTATAAATCTTTTCCCCCTCATATATACTACTCATATCTACTCATTTATGAAATGTTTACTGAAAAATTCTTACTGAATTACTGAAGCTAGTCATATTTAAATAATCTTTCTCTGAACAATTTGCTAAACTCTTTGTTAGAAATTCACTTGCTGCTTATTTTTAACAGTGATTGTGACTGATTAATGCAATCTTTTAAAAATACAAGTAATGTGTTTCTGTTTTCAAATACAGAGTATTTTATGTACATGTGATATGTATGCACATGTGTGCATGCTAAGTCACTTCAGTTGTGTCCAACTCTTTGTGATCTTAAGGACTGTGGCCTGCCAAGCGCCTATATGTCCATGGGATTCTCCAGGCAAGAATACTGGAGTGGGTTGCCATACCCACCTCCAGGGAATTTTCCCAATCCAGTGATCAAATCCACATCTCCTGCATTGGCAAGCAGGTTCTTACCACTAGCACCACCTGGGAAGCCCATATGTGATCTGACTGTTTAATTATGATGTCAATTTTTTTAAAAAGTCTAAAGTGGAGTCTCTATCCACAAATAATATTTAAATAGGAAGGAATCACTACTTATTTGCCAAAACTTGAGCTTTTCTTTGTTGTGGCTGTGTTTTTTAAATCTCTTATGTTGGGATAGATTAAAGTTGCCATTGATGTGCTCAGTCGTGGCCAACTCTTTGCGACTCCGTGGACTGTATGTAGCCCACCGTTTCCTCTGTCCATGGAATCTTCCAGGTAAGAATACTGGAGTGGGTTGTCATTTCCTTCTCCAAGATTAAGTTGGGAATAAGCTAATGTCAGATGACAAAACTATATCTCAGATTCCATAAGAGCAGTTTTATTTTTCTCCCTGATTATACTTTGGGGTTCTCTTGGCTTGTTTTCTTAGAAGAGTTTAATTTTCTTGTGAAGGTGAAGTCGCTCAGTCATGTCCGACTCTTTGCGACCCCGTGGACTGTAACCTACTAGGCTTCTCCGTCCATGGGATTCTCCAGGCAAGAATACTGGAGTGGATTGCCATTTCCTTCTCCAGGGGATCTTCCCGACCCAGGAATCGAACCCGGGTCTCCCGCATTGGAGGCAGACGCTTTAACCTCTGAGCCACCATATTACAAAACCTCAAATTCTAAAACAAATAAACAAAAAAACCCAACCAAACAAACAAAAAACGAATTCATATTGATGACCCAGATTAAAAACAAAGATTACCTCCAGATTTCCCTCCTGTTCAACAATATAAAGCCTTCCCTCCACACTGAGTTTTCCACCAGAAAAATTTTTGGATCAACTATAAGAAAACTTCTCTAGTGTTAAAGTTTAGGCACACTGCTAAAAAAAAAAAGTGGTTTAAACTTCACTCATTACTGTGAATAATCTTTTTCATTGAGTCTTAATGTATGTTACAATTTGACTAGAAACACTAATAATAAATTGTCTATTAAAAATTGGTAGATTACTAGGGTGGCATAATCATCTTTTCTCATTATATTTTCATCTCTTAGGACCTCATTCATACCTAGAGTTTCTTTGATTACTTATATACAGCTTTGGTTACACAAAATCTGCATCAGCAGCTCCAAATTTCCCCTTGAGCATCAAACCTGTGTTTTTAAATGTCTGTTGAATATAGTCCATTATATTTCATGGACAACTTTATCTCATACTGTCCAAACTGAATTCACCTACATTTTTTTCTCCCCCTTCTCCAAATTCACTTCATGGCCAGTATTCTTAATTTCAGTGAATGGCAGCAGTGTCTCCTCACTTTGCTGAATCCAATCGTTCTGGACATTTTCCTCACCCTTCCTTTATGTCACTTGGCTTTCTGTTTTCCTACTCACTGGCACAACTGATCAATATTTGTACATTTTAGCTCCTAAGAATCTTTGTCTCTGAGTATTAAATATGTAAGTATTTTCTTCAACAGTCACACCCTTAATTTGGTTCATCATCTCTTTTACTTTTGATTTTTTATTAGTTTTTTACTAAATTCTCTAAATTTATTCTCAAAGTATCCATCCTCTTCAATATTTACATAAATGAGTTAACAAATCTGCATTAAATAATTGAGTCCACATTGCCCAAATTAAGTCCAAATATTGTATTATTGCATAAGGAACTCTCAGTCTCCATCCTGTCTCCTGTAAAATGCGTCTTTTTACTTTAATTGTACACTATAATTCAGCCTTATGAATTAGAGTCATTTCCCAGCACACACCATTCACCTTTGCTTCTGTGCCTTTTATCTCAGTGTTCTCTCTACCTGGTTTGTTTCTCTTATGTTTCCTACCTAATTTCTACTGGTTCAAATCCAGCTTAGTTGTCATATTGTCATAAAAGTTTTTTCTAGTATTGTTAGAAAAATGACAAAGAAATCCCCATATACATCCTTCCATAAAACCAGTGAAAAATCTGTGAAAAACTGTCAGAATCAACCTTTTTGGAACATGAGAAAATTACCAAAAGTTTGTGGCAAGCAGAGTAATGTTCCATAATAAAAGCCAACTGAATCTTAGAAAGAACTGAGAGCCTTGTGGCATAATTTCAACCTACCCTGTTTCTACTTCACAGTCCCGTTATGCAATGTCTTTGAAGACAACAACCAACAACCCTTATATATGTACCAGTACCAGATGGAACAAAACAGAACTCATTAACCAAAAAATGTGGTTTATTTTGGTCTGTTCAGTAACTGTCCAGATGACCAGTTCAAAAAGGTTTGTCTTTGTCTTGCTCAATAGGAACTCTCCCAGTGCTGAGGCAGCTATCCGAGGCACTTGTCAAAAACTGTATAGGGAGATGTAATAGCCATCGTTTTCTGGGACAATAAATGTTGCTCAGTCGTGTCCAGCTCTTTGCAACCCCATGTACTATAGCATGCCAGGCTTATCTGTCCATGGAGATTCTCCAGGAAAGAACAATAGAGTGGGTATCCATGCCCTCCTCTGGGCGATCTTCCCAACCCAGGGATCGAACCCACATCTCCAGCATTGTAGGAGGATTCCTTACTGTCTGAGCCACCAGGGAAACACAATGAAAAATACTTGGAGCAAATCATTGACTAAACAAAAAGCTTGGGGAAAATGCTAGGGAATGAGATGCTTTAGGTAATACATGTTTTTAAACACCCCAAGTTATTCTTGGGAATCCAGAAAGTCATGAGAATTCCCAGAGCAGGGCACCTGTTCAAGAAAAAGATAAGGTTCCAAGCTATCAATTTGGACTGACCTTTATGCTCTACATAGGGAAGAAGTAGAGATTAAGGAAGACTTGTAAACTGCCTGGATCATTGTTGAAGATATCCCTAACATGCAGAGGCATCAGCAAAGACTGGGAGTTTGCTGTTTCTCGGTATTTAAGCAAATCTTAGTTCTATCTCATCACTAAACCAACCAAATAGAGACATTAGCGGCCACACATGGAAAAGAATAGACACTTTACAAAATTAATTATTCAGAATTACTTTCACTATGATTATATATATATATATATATATATAATGTATGTATTATGTATGTATACACACAACTGAGTGACTTCACTTTCACTTTTCACTTACATGCCTTGGAGAAGGAAATGGCAACCCACTCCAGTGTTCTTGCCTGGAGAATCCTAGGGATGGGGGAGCCTGGTGGGCTGCTGTCTATGGGGTCGCACAGAGTTGGACACGACTGAAGCGACTTAGCAGCAGCATGTATACACAGACATACACATTGGCAGAGATGTATATTAGTGATAAAAGAAACTCTGGCTATAAATGGGGATCCTAAGAAATAAAAATATAGTGAGAAGGGGAGATATTTGGATTTTTAGAGTTATCACATTATCACGTTAAAAATGATCAGTTTGACAACAAATATGATGAATACAAATAAATAAGAAAGTGTGACCCACACACAGAAGAAAATAAAGGCAAATAATAGAAACTGTCTACAAGGAAGTTCAAACAGTGAGTTTACTAGACAAAGACTAATGTATTACATATTTCTATTTAGATGAAATGTCCAGATTAGGCAAATATATTGACAAAAATAGATTTTGGTTTCCCAGGTAAGGGTAGGTGGATGTGAAATGAGCAACAGCTGCTTAAGGGATACACAGAGATTAAAATTTTCTGGAATTAGATAGTGGTGATAGTTGCAAAAGTCTGTGAATTTGCTACATATCTAGTACAAATAAAGTAGCTAAAGTGGTGAGATTTTTTGTTACATGAATTCATCTCAATAAAAACAAGTCCCTCCCCTTGGCAAAAGGCTTTCAAGACCTTTCCACATTAGGTTTGGTGTTCCTTATAGATGTTTGGAGAAGGAAATGGCTACCCACTCCCAATATTCTTACCTGGAGAAACCCATGGACAGAGGAGCCTAGTGGGCAACTGTCCATGGTGTCACAAAGAGTCAGACATGACTGAGCTACTAACATTTCTTTATGACAGATATCAGAGTCTCTTAAAATTTCTATTTCCTTGCATGTTTTTCACCTTAACTGGAAGCTTAAGAGGATTAGTGATAATATATCTCAGTCTAATAGCGGAAATATGCTTGAAGTACATATCTACTGCACTTGAAAAACTTAAAATAAAATCTCACAAACATCTACAAAGGTCAGTTTTTGTTCCAATCCCAAAGAAAGGCAATGCCAAAGAATGTTCAGACTATCAGACAGTTGCCCTCATTTCACATGATAGCAAGATAATGCTCAAAATTCTTCAACCTAAGCCTCAGTAGTACCTGAACCAAGAACTTCCAGATGTATAAGATGGATTTAGAAAAGGCAGAGGAACCAGAGATCAAATTGACAACATCCACTGGAGCATAGAATAAAGCAAGGGAATTCCAGAAAAAAAAAATCTGCTTCAATGACTATGCTAAAGCCTTTGACTGTCTGGATTATAACAAATTGTGGAAAATTCTTGAAGAAGATGGGAATTCTAGACCACCTTATCTGTCTCCTGAGAAACCTACATGCAGGTCAAGAAGCAAGAATTAGAACCAGACATGGAAAAATGAACTGGTTCCAAATTGAGAAAAAAGCACATCAAACTGTATGTGGTCACCCTGCTTATTTAACTTATATGTAGAGTACATCATGAGAAACGCTGGGCTGGATGAACACAAGCTGGAATCAAGATTGCTGAGAGAAATATCAATAATCTCTGATATGCAGATGATATGACTCTAATGGCAGAAAGTATAGAAGAACTAAAGAGCCTCTTAATTAGGATGAAAGAGGAGAGCAAAACTGCTGTTTTAAAACTCAATACTTAAAAAATAAAGATCATTGCATCTGGTTCCATCACTTCATGACAGATAGATGGAGAAACAATGGAAATAGTGACAGACTTTATTTCCTTGTGTTCCAGAATCACTGCAGATGGTGACTCCAGCCATGAATTAAAAAACACTTGCTCCTTGGAAGAAAAGATATGATAAACCTAGACAGTGCATTAAAAAACAGAGACATCACTTCACCAATAAATGTCCATCTATTTAAAGGTGTGGTTTTTCCAGTAGTCATGTACAAATATGAGAGTTGGACCATAAAGAAGGCTGGCCCCAATGAACCAATGCTTTCAAATTGTGGTATTAGAGAAGACTCTTGAGCATCCCTTGAACAGCAAGGAGATCAAACCAGTTAATCCTATAGGAAATCAATCCTGAATATTCATTGGAAGGACTGATGCTGAAGCTGAAACTCCAGTACTCTGGCCACCTGATGGGAAGAGCTAACTCATTGGAAAAGACCCTGATTCTGGGAAAGATTGAAGACAAAAGGAGAAAGGAGTGACAGAGGATGTGGTGGTTTACCATCAACCCAATGGATATGAGTTTGAGCAAACTCTGGGAGACAGTGAAGGCCAGGGAAGCCTGGCATGCTGTAGTCCATGGGGTGGCAAATAGCTGGACCTGACTTAGTGACTGAACAACAACAAACACCTACAAAAAGTTTCTGATAATGGGGTGCTTCAGAATGAGAGAGGTATTTGTCCTGAAAGAATACATAAATGGATGTGCTGTAGTTATTCACATTTTAGGGGTGGACAGAGAGCCCTAAGACAAAGGGCTTACTATATATGAAGATATAGAAGTGCAAGTGAAATAATTTAATTACAACACCAGATTTATAAAATTAAAATATAGGACACTATGTGCATTATTGGATATCAGAAAAAAAAATAAAATATGAGAGTGAATGTTATAGAAAGAGCTAATGAGGAAACTGGAAATAAATCTGGAACAGAATAATAGTTACTTAAACTTTGCTTGGGGAAGTGACTCACCATCTCCCCATCTGTAGACTGAGTTCTACCATGTGTAATTGGGATGTTATCAAAATAAATGTGGTTAACAGATGTCCTCAAAGTCTAAGATAATAAATTGAATATGATAGAGAAAGAAGATATTTGAAAATTATCTTAAGTTTTTAAGTTTTGATGGCTGAAAAAATTGTAGTGCCTCTAATAGCACGAGGGAGACAGGAGGGAAAGGCTATTCTGAACAAAATATGATGCTCTTAAGATTGGACATATTATATTTGAAGACTAAGTGAGATGTAGATATAAAAATATCAGAATTAGGAATAAAGAGTAAACCTTTCTTCACATAAGCTTAGAGTTTTTTCAAAAAATATAAATAGATGCTCTTCAAATTGAGTTCTGCTGCTTTAAATGATATCCAGAAATTCAGGTAACAAGAAACACATATTCAGCAAGTTTTCTTCAAATTCATATTTCTAATCATTGATGTAATAATTGATACATTAGCCCATTTAATCAAGAGCCAAGAATACATGCCAAGAATAGATGCTGAGGATAGATGAGTGAATACTGTCTACAAAGCTCTTACCTGTACAGAGTATCTTTCATAATAAAGGTAAATATATGTCAGTCAAGTAAGGTCTTCAACTTTGATTTTAAAAATCAGTACTCATGTACATTGCAAAGCTGTCATCACATAACTTTTTTTCCCCCTCTCCTGTTCTTCAGCATGTAACTTCACTGTTATTATTAACTTCATGACAAGTCTCATATGCTGCCACCAAGTGGAAGCCTTTTTACTGGACTTCAATTCTAAGCTGGCCCCACCGCTTCCTTTAGTTCATTTTCAGTACCAAAGATGTGCTGAGTGAAAACAAAGTGCTCAGTGCTGGGGCACAGCTGAGAGGATGAGTATACCAAGGTATATCTTATCATGTCCATGTCTGAGAAATGATTTTTGTAGTCTAGACAATGAAGCAGAATTCTGTACAAGTATGAAACTATGAGATATACAGATTGCTAGCTATATATTAAAACTGTCAAGTTCAATGAGAATATGAGTTCCATACCAGTGTCCCAGGATTCTGATCAGTATTAGAATATCCTGAGTCAAGAATGTAGCGAATAGCAACAGTAAGAAGAGGTATCTACACCCTATTTCAGTTTCATAGTCTACAGTGGAGTCTTCATTCTTGAAAGTCAAGATGGTAGCATTTCATTTGTTAAGACTATTTATAATCACACATTTATCCATAGTTTAAGTTTAATCCTTCTGAAAATATCAACATTAAAAATTATATTTTTTAATTTAAATGACCTGTGTACAACTGGGACCACCCTGTGGTTCAGCAATAAAGAATCCACATGCCAATGCAGGAGAAGCAGGTTCAATCCCTGGGTCAGGAATATTCCTTCAAGAAGAAAATGAAAACCTGCTCCAGTATTCTTACCTGGGAAATCCCATGGACAGATGAGCATGACAGGCTATAGTCCAGGGTACAGAAAGAGTTGATACGACTTTGTGGCTAAACAGTGACAACAATGTTTACATTAGACTTGAAATCCATAAACTGTAGTTAGAATTTATTTTTTAAAAGAAATTAATCCTATAAAGAGAAAATATATTCATTTCAAATAAGAGTGAAGTTATTAAAAATGGCCATGTAAATAAGTCATAGAGACATTTTTCCTAAATTCCAAAAGAGAGATTGAATTTGAATGACCAAGGTAAAATTATTCTAATAATTTATTTTGAATTTTGAAGCAAAGATATTCTCATATATATAGGATATATACAGGCAACTTCAACTCAAATCACTGGAGAATGGTTAAGATTGGATATAAAAAGGGGAGTCCAATGCAGTAGAACCAACTGTGAGCTAAGATACAAAAGTATAAGTGATGTGTTTAGTAAGCAGCATACAGATAAATAAAGACTCAGCCAGAATTTACTGATTATGAAGTATATAGTAGGCCAGGATAAAAGGCCCAGTCTTGAGTCTTTGTATTAGGCATTACTCTTTCATTAGCAAATCATATTTCTTATGCAATTATGGAATTCTAAGATGTGCAACTGATTAGAAGCTCTTCTCTTTATACATAGCTAGATAGATGAAATATAGCAATATTTTCAGGTTTTGTCTCTTCCCAGGTAGCATTATGATTGGCAGAAAAATCTTTAGTAGAAAAAGTTCTATCTGCACTAGCAAAAATATCTTAAAGATAATTTTGATCAACTCCATTGGTTCACACGTCCATCTCTAAATCTTTTTTTTCTTTAAGGCAATTTTCTTTGGTTTGACATAGGTTATATAACTACATCACACAATCTTGTTACTAAAATGGTTTGCATTTCTATTGCTAATAAAAAAAAATTACTACAAATTTAACAGCTTGAAACAACACATGATTATTCTCTCACAGCTTCCATGGTCAGTACAGGCATAGTTTAGCTGAGCCCTTTTCTTAGCTAAGTCACACCTATCTGGAAGCTAGACTGAAACCAAAATCAAGGTTTCCATCAGGCTGCAGTAACACCTACATTGAAACTTTAGCTCTACTACTCCATGGTATTGGTAACTTGGCATCCATTTTTGTGGCCAAGTGGCCTGCAGGGACCTTGAACTCACATGAGCCCCTTCCTGGAGCACATGCATTAGTAAACAGCCCCCAGAATCCCAAGTACCTGTAAGTTCCTGAACTCCTAGACCTCTTTGCGTTAAGAACTCTTCCTCATCTCACGTCTTCCCCTTGTCCTCTCCTTTGATAAAGCCCTGTCAAAGCTTAACCAAAACCTCACTCTTTCTCAGATGTGGAGAACAGACTTATGGACACACAGGGGCAGGAGAGTGTGGGACCAGTTAAGAGAGTAGCATTAGAATATGTACATTACCATATGTTAAATAGATAGCTAGTGGAAAGTTGCTGTATAACACAGGAAGCTCAATCTGGTGCTCTGGTACCACCTAGAGGGGTGGGATCAGGTGGAAGGGAGGTTCAAGATGGAGGGGACACATGTATACTTCTGGTTGATTCATGTTGATATATGACAGAAACCAGCACAGCATTGTAAAGCAATTATCTTTCAAGTAAAAACAACAACAACAACAAGAAAAAACTCTTTTTGGTTTGAGCTGACGAATCCAGACATAGCATAGGAACTTCAAAGCACTCCACCCCATGGCCCCTCAGGACATGTGACCCACATCCTGAGGTTCTCTCTCTGCCCGCAGCCTGCCTTGACCTCCCATGGAGGTGTGCCGTGTACCTTCTCCAGAACCTGTGTATAATCAACTCCTCTCTCTCACTTTCCCTTTAATCTTCTGTTGACCCATGGCTCGTTATCCAACACCCCAGGACTCTACCTAGCAAATGAACTTAACAAGTCACAACAGTTTGAAACCTAGGCCAAGGAATAATTCACTTCAAGGTCTCTCAGGTTGCTGGCTGAATTCATTTCTTATGATTACAGAACTGAATTTACTGTTTTCTTCAGGGCCATCAGCCACACACCCAGAGACTTTCCATGGGGTCTTCTTAAGACATGAGACTTCTTCAAAATCTGTAACTTTTTTCTTCAGTGTGCTATTCATTGCTGGATTTCATGCCATTCCTGAAACTCCCCTAGTAATTTTCTGTTTTCTCATGAATTTAGTTTAAATCTCTACTTTAAAAATTTAGTCTCCAAGAAATTCTTATGTATTTTTCCATTCAGATTTACTTATTTATTTTTCATTGAATTATAACTTCAGTGTTCTCTTAGTAATCTTGACTTTCTTTCTTCTATCAGTTCAGTTCAGTAGCTCAGTCATGTCTAGCTCTTTGCGACCCCGGGGACTACAACATGCCAGGCTTCCCTGTCCATCTCCAACTCCTGGAGTTTACTCAAACCCATTTCCATCAAGTTGATGATGCCATCCAACCATTTTACCCTCTTTTGTCTCCTTCTCTTCCCACCTTCAATCTTTCCCAGCATCAGGGTGTTTTCCAATCAATCAGTTTTCGCATCAGATGGCCAAAGTAGCTTTCTGAAATAAGCATGTCTTATTTGTAGATATAATCTTTCACAACCCTTTTCCTACTGCACTTGTCCACAAATCCCAATGTATTGACTAAAAGATTACAAAGCTGAAGGGCATATATGCTTCTCTTTCCACCAGCCTAAGACTACTGAAGAAATGGATACTTTTGGATATCATAAATTAAGACTGTTATCTGTATTAAATGCATGTAAGATACTATGTATAAAGTTTTAGATCTTTCTCTAAGGTTACAGTTCCTTTTTAAATTAACATAAATATTCTCAGTTCAGTTGCTCAGTCGTGTCTGACTCTTTGTGACCCCATGAGTCACAGCACGCCAGGCCTCCCTGTCCATCACCAACTCCCAGAGTTCACCCAAACTCATTGCATCAAGTCAGTGATGCCATCCTGCCATCTCATCCTCTGTTGTCCCCTTCTTCTCCTGCCCCCAATCCCTCCCAGCATCAGAGTCTTTTCCAATGAGCCAACTCTTCACATGAGGTAGCCAAAGTATTGTAGTTTCAGCCTCAGCATAAGTCCTTCCAATGAACACCCAGGATTGATCTCCTTTAGGATGGACTGGTTGGATCTCCTTGCAGTCCAAGGGACTCTCAAGAGTCTTCTCCGACACCACAGTTCAAAAGCATCAATTCTTTGGCTCTCAGCTTTCTTCAAAATCCAACTCTCACATCCATACATGACCACTGGAAAAACCATAGCCTTGACTAGATGGATCTTTGTTGGCAAAGGTTGGTTATAAAGTGTCCCCTTAAAATATAACTCTTAACATTGAACATATTGTCTCTATGTAATTAACACTACAAAACAATGCCTGAATTATTTTCTTCAATATAGCAAAGACTAATTTAACTATTTTTAAACTCCAATATAACTCTATAGCATATTCAGCTTGTGATTAATCAAAAATTTCTAGTATTTCCAACAATTTTTCTGTTAAGCCAGGTCTCAATAATCCTGCACTTATACAAAACTGATTCTCTCACCAAATAAATAAAGGTCAAATATTCAAGTTTGCCAAGTTCTTTACTGTTACTGAACACAAATTTTCTTCAGAAGTAAAATTTATCAGTGCAGGATTAACTAACACTACATTTTTACTTCTCTACAGATATGAGAAGTATGCCTTCTATATCCTGATTACAACTATTGACTAAATGTGAAGAGTACAGATTGGAGGGCACAATCTTTGGTATGCACTTTATACAAACTGATATCATTTTATTAACACAGAATATATTTTTTCATTTATAATTACAGCCATTTAACCATCTTCTAAATTTTATATTAGACCTTATTGCAAACAGCTGTAATAATCAAGGTAAAGTACATGTATGAGTCCTCTCTAATGATCTCCTCCCATATATCTTAGTTCCTCTCTCCCTTTTATCTTTGATCCAATGTCCTTTTTACAGTAAGAGTTTCCATGGTCACCTTATTTAAATTATAATTCTCATCTCCCCAGGCATGCTATACTTCCCTCTACTTTAATTTTTGTTCATGTTGTTTTTATATTTTACATTTTTAGTTATTAATCAATTGCTCTCCTTCCCCAGAATGTAATCCCATGTAACGCCTTGAGTACAAAGATTTCAATTTCTGTTTGTTTTATACCTATGTTCACAGAAGCTAAGAAAGTTTTTGGAATAATGGATACCAATGAATATTTGTAAGTGAATATGTGCATTACTCTCATTTACTAAAATACTTTGAGGAAAGAATTTGTGTCATATTACCATAATACTATTTTTAAAATCCTGTTTATGTTTAATGCCTACCATTATTTTCAAAGACATCATTTCTTAAGTCATTGCTTTTAGAAGTTTCCTCAAAATTTAGAATTGCTTTTTGGTAGCTTCTATTCTCAGTCTTTTTTTCAGGTATTTCCTTTATCCTTCAACAGGTTTTCAATTCCTCTGGGGAATCATACAAAGTCTAAATCAAAGTATGCTTTCTCCTATAATTAATTATAAATGATATAGTACCTCAAGGTAGAAGTTTACAATATTTCTCAATAACTATACTGCAAAATTTTTTTTGTTGTTGTTAAAAGAAAAAGGAGTTGGTTTAAAACAAGTGTACAGTATTTCTCAAGCTGGATTTTGCAAAAGTACAAAATGTCATGTTACCATGTCTGATAAGTTTTCAAGCTTATTGTCAGTATAGAATCTGAATGTTTTACCTAAATATTAGATTTCTGGTAAAAAAGACACTAACAAGTAAAGAAACTTCAATATGTTCCTTTCCATAACCAAGAATAACAATAACATTCAGCTGCTGAAATTTTTCACAGAAAATACCTGTTAAGAGGCTTAAATTGCTAGAGAGCCTGCATTTACTGCAAATGCTTATTAAGAAACCTGCTGCATCACACTTTAAAGTGTAAGAATCATCATTAATGGAAGCAAAAAAAAATAATCACTGGACAAAAGTAATTTTAGATAACTTCCAACAAATAATTTTAAATAATTTCACATTTGATCTAGAGACCCTTATATTTTGGCCTACATCTGTGTACTGCAATTTCCTTTGTGAAATTTAATGAATTATCTTAACATCAACTGCATTGTTTTCACTTCTGCTGCTGCTGCTAAGTCCCTTCAGTCGTGTCCGACTCTGTGCGACCCCATAGACGGTAGCCCACCAGGCTCCCCCATCCCTGGGATTCTCCAGGCAAGAACACTGGAGTGGGTTGCCATTTCCTTCTCCAATGCATGAAAGTGAGAAGTAAAAAGTGAAGTCGCTCAGTCGTGTCCGACTCTTAGCGACCCCATGGACTGCAGCCTAGCAGGCTCCTCCGCCCATGGGATTTTCCAGGCAAGAGTACTGGAGTGGGGTGCCATTGCTTTCTCCAGTTTTCACTTCTGAGAATAGTGCTTGCTCATGAGTTTTCTTGTAAATGACAAGTAAGATTTCCATAATTTCCTAATCATGAATTAATTCTGCTTTTAAAAAGGTACTGACAGTCTTTGCTTATTTTTGGATTAATATGTAACAAAGCTATTCTCTGGGGATACATATTCTTATTAAATATTGGCTGTGCAATAATATGCTCTCTAAGCCCCTAAAGTACCATTATATCCCAGCATACAGCTTATTTCCATCCCCTAGGAAAGCAGTAAGCAAGAGAATCTATTCATAAAATGAATACATCTTGGCTTACAACTTGAGATGACACTGCTGAATATAATTGATTGACAGAACACTTTGCTGCTTTCATTATTGCTCTAAAAACTGAAGCATCCTCAGTGGAACAATTCTAAGTAGGGATCTTACTATTTCATCTTTCCTAATTTGAATATCTAGCTGGGGACAAATTTTCAGTTACTCTTGATCTTCAAATCTTGCATCCCTCTTCTTTTACTTTCCTATTCATTTGGGATTTGTCCCAAAGTGCTTTTTGTAAAGTAGTAACTTGAGTTGAAATTGCTTAAATAAAGCCAATCATTTCTGAAACTTACTAAGCTTATAAAGGAATATTTAATTTGAATATGTGATTTTGAGTAACTATAAAAGGATATGGTATAGGGTAATCCTAAATTATTCTAACTACATTTTTTTTCTTTTCACAAAAAATTTTAATTATTTTTAATGGAATAGTTTTGGAAGTGGAGAGACAATAACTTCAATATTCTATATTTCAATGATAATCATTCTATGATTTTGATATTTCATTTTAGTTTCAGATGTAATTCCTAGACAGATGAAGTTTTAATTTATTTTTGGGCCTGCCACTAACAACTATATCTCAGGTTAACTACAACTCATTGACAAATTTCATATTTGAAACTTTGGAAAATTTACCCAAGAGTTCACTTAAAATAGTCCATGATACCTAACTTCATCAAATCACTAGACTGGTAATCTTGCTATATTTTACTAATCTTCCTTAGGTCATGGGTCCCCAAACTCTGGGATCTAATGTCTGATGATCTGAGGTGGAGCTGATGTAATAATAATAGAAATAAAGTGCACAGTAAATACAATGTGCTGGAACCATCCTAAAACCACCCTTCACCTCAGTCTGTGGAAAAAATGCCTTCCATGAAATCAGTCCCTAGTGCCAGAAGGCTTGGAAACTGCTGCCTTAGGTCACCTTCTCTCCTTGAAATAATAAAAGGAACATCACATTGAATGGTTAGCAATTTTCAAGCGTTATCATATGCATTATTCCATTTACATTTGATTTCTCAAAATAACTATGTGATATAAAAAGAGTTGTTTAAGCCACATTTTAGAGAATAATTAAGCTTTGAGAGAAATGAAATGCCTAATTTCTCATTGCCTGCATATGAAAAAGCAAGAATTTATTTAGGTCTTCTGATTTCAAGTTTAGTATCCTTTTATAAAATCCAAACTTTAAACTTTCTACTCATAATTTCAGTCATCTAAGGTCAGAAACATCATCCACCCAGATTTGACCTCTTGCCTTTATAAACAGGATTCTGAAAAAAAACCACACACACAAACTAATGCTTTTTATTTCAGTTCAACATTTATTCAGCACCTATTAATGTACCAGACAATGTTCTAGGCACTTGGGATTCAGATACAAGTATGCTATGGCATAATCTCTGAAGAAGCCAACACATTATTAGAAAACTTAGAGATACATATAAATATATAAAAATTTGAATGCATGCATACTAAATGCATAGAATGTAGAAGCTACAAAGGTTAAATAGAGAGCAAATGACACTTTGAGGAGAATGGTGTTGGTCACAAAGGATTTTGGGGAAAACTATAACACTTTTTTAAGGAAAATAGGAGTTTACCAGGTATTTAAAAGGAGAAGAAACTTCAGCATAATCTAAACTTTAAAGAAGAGTAAGGTATGAAAGGTATATAAAGAGAATAGGTGTGAAACATCATCAAGCACTGGTATGATTTTATATTACTTTAGCGGAAAAGTGAGTTGGAAATGAAAAACAGTAAGATAGGATACTGAACACACAGGCAGTTTGGTTGAGAAAAAATGGCCTTAAATTTGAAGCCAAAATTTCCTCCATTCAAATTTTAAATCTCCCATGTATTAAACATGCTACTTTGAGAAAGATACCCAATTTTTCTGAAGCTCGTTTTTCCTCTATGGAATTGAGATAACAGTGCCTACCTATTATCATTAGGTGTGTAATGAGCCTACTGTAGGATGTGACACTAAGTAGCTACTTCATACTAATAACTCATTTATGTAAGAGTTTAAACAGGAAACAAATCAAACTTGCAGTTTTGCTACTGATCATAGATTCTCTCATGAATCACCCTCAAATGATTTTAAATTATAAATCGTAGGGTAAATACATCTTGAACCATCTAGAATCAGTTTTGTTTTCTCTGGAAAAATTAAAATGACTTTAGCACTTGATCAACAATCCATTTTCCAAATGTGTTATTTATTTTGTATCATTGTTCTAGCTTGGTGCCTTATTTCCATTATTTAACTCTAGCTAACCTAATTCAGTGTTTTTCCACTTCACTAATGTATACCTTTTATCATAAATAATTGTGATGGTGTCATATTCTTGTATTTGGAGAGGAGATTTAAAATACAGCCCAAATATTAAATTTCACAATTGAATAGCATATGATTTCTAATAAAAAAGATATTTTTCAATGTTTAGTACTCATTTAAGGGAAAAATGAAGGCCTGATAGACAAAGTCCATCATATTAATATCCACAGTGTTTCAAAATGCACTTAAAGTGAAAATGTATAAACTTTAAATAGATAAAATAATACATTACAAAAATATGAACCACAGACTTGTTTCATACTTGAATTAATGATTTTTATACAAACATTTTTATTAAGATATTTTTCCAGTGAAGTATTAGGATAACAATAATAGTTCTTCATACTTTATTTGGTATGCCAGCTATGAATAATATATAGATAATAATTTCATATGGTTTTGATAAATCCTCAGATATTCAATCCTAATCAATTTGACCCTTTTAGCTTTTCTAATACAACAGACAGAAAAGTTTAAAAAGGGAAACATCAATCCAGTACTGAGTTCATAATATATACATGTATGAGGATATATATTTCAATTTTATATTATACTTGAGTATATTTCTATATCTAACCTCATCAAATTATAGTTATTTTCAGATGCTTAGACTGTTTTAACGGTTTTCTCTGAAAGGTTTAAGTATGACCCTAGTCCTAAGGAAGCACTTTAAAATAGTGATAATACCAGTGTGTTTATGAAATTCTCCCTGGAGGTGAGGGTGGGATGATTTGAGAGAATAGCATTGAAACATATATTATCATATGTGAAACAGATCGCCAGTCCAGGTTTGATGTATGAGACAGGGTGCTCAGGGCTGGTGCACTTGGATAACCCAGTGGGATGGGGATGGGGAGGGAAGAGGGAGCAGGGTTCAGGAGGGGGAACACATGTACACCCATGGTGGATTCATGTCAATGTATGGCAAAATTACTACAATATTGTAATGTAATTAGCCTCCAATTAAAATAAACAAATTAATTTAAAATAAACAAAGTCTGCCTGGGTATCTCTATGGCTGAATTTCAGATTTCCTCTACAACCAAATTTGTGGGTCCCTTTTAAGGTGGTCATGCCAATACCGTTAGTAACTTCCAAAGATTTTCTCTGCTACTCTATTAAATTTTATGCCCATATTTGGTCTTGAGACTCTCCAGAACTTTCTGAGTTATTTTCTAATTCAGAATCTGAGGCCATGGGAATTCCCTGGAGGTATCCATTTGAAGGACTCATGCTGAAGCTGAAGCTCCAGTAACTTGGCCACCTGATGGGAAGAGCCGACAAATGGAAAAAGACCCTGATGCTGGGAAAGATTGAGGGTGAGAGGAGAAGAGGGTAACACAGAATGAGATGGTTGGATGTCATCACCAGCTGAATGGACAGAAGTTCCAACAAACTCTGGGAAATAGTGAAGGACAGGGAAGCCTGGTATGCTACAGTCCATGGAGTCTCAAAGAGTTAGACACAACTTAGTGACTGAACAATGAAAGCCACTGGTTAGGACTTTGCACTTTGAACTGCCAAGGGCTAAGGTTTAATCCCTGGTTGAGGAACTAAGATCTTGCAAGCTATTTGATAGAATCCAAAAAAAGACTCTGAGGCTACTGAATCTTATGTTAATTCTGAATTTAGTATACATTCCCCAAATATAGACTCTGTAACTCATTCTCACACTTCAAGTTTTCTTCTGAATAAATTAATTCATTTAATTGCTCAGGCATTCTTTTAGAGGCCATAAAAAGAACTGTCATGGCTCTGTTACTACCCTTAGGGAAAAGAGAGGCAAATATTATGTGATAAATGCCATGCTAGAGAGAAACAGTTTGGTAGAGCAGTTCAAAAGAGAACCAACCATGCTGTAGGACAGAAAAGATTTCTTGAAAGAGATGAAGTCTAACATGATCCTAAGAGAGCAAGCTAATTAGGACAATGAGGTTGTTACATTAGCAGATAGGCAGGGCTCTAACCATTCAAGGCTTGAGTTAGTTAATTAGTTTAGTCACTCAGTATGTCCGACTCTTTGCAACCCCATGAATCGCAGCACGCCAGGCATCCCTGTCCATCACCAAATTCCAGAGTTCACTCAGACTCACGTCCATTGAGTCCGTGATGTCATCCAGCCATCTCATCCTCTGTCGTCCCCTTCTTCTCCTGCCCCCAATCCCTCCCAGCATCAGAGTCTTTTCCAATGATTCAACTCTTCGCATGAGGTGGCCAAAATACTGGAGTTTCAGCTTTAGCATCATTCCTTCCAAAGAAATCTCAAGGCTGATCTCCTTCAGAATGGACTGGTTGGATCTCTTTGCAGTCCAAGGGACTCTCAAGAGTCTTCTCCAACACCACAGTTCAAAGGCATCAATTCTTCGATGCTCAGCTTTCTTCACATTCCAACTCTCACATCCATACATGACCACCAGAAAAACCATAGCCTTGATTAGACAAACCTTTGTTGGCAAAGTAGTGTCTCTGCTTTTCAATATGCTATCCAGGTTGGTCATAAATTTTCTTCCAAGGAGTAACTGTCTTTTAATTTCATGGCTGCAGTCATGATCTGCAGTGATTTTGGAGCCCAGAAAAATAAAGTCTGACACTGTTTCCATTGTTTCCCCATCTATTTGCCATGAAGTGATGGGATCGGATGCCATGATCTTCATTTTCTGAATGTTGAGCTTTAAGCCAACTTTTTCACTCTCCACCTTCATTTTCATCAAGAGATTTTTTAGTTACTCTTCACTTTCTGCCATAAGGGTGGTGTCATCTGCATATCTGTGGTTATTGATATTTCTCCCAGCAATCTTGATGCCAGCTTGTGCTTCTTCCAGCCCATCATTTCTCATGATGTACTCTGCATAGAATTTAAAAAGCAGGGTGACAATATACAGCCTTGACGTACTCCTTTTCCTATTTGGAACCAGTCTGTTGTTCCATGTCCAGTTCTAACTGTTGCTTCCTGACCTGCATACAGGTTTCTCAAGAGGCAGGTCAGGTGGTCTGGTATTCCCATCTCTCTCAGAATTTTCCACAGTTTATTTGATCCACATTGTCAAAGGCTTTGTCATAGTCAATAAAGCAGAAATAGATGTTTTTCTGGAACTCTCTTGCTTTTTCCATGATCCAGCAGCTGTTGGCAATTTGACCTCTGGTTCCTCTGTCTTTTCTAAAACCAGCTTGAACTTCTGGAAGTTCACAGTTCACGTATTGCTGAAACCTGGCTTGGAGAATTTTGCGCATTATTTTACTAGCCTGTGAGATGAGTGCAACTGTGTAGTAGACTGAGCATTCCTTGGCATTGCCTTTCTTTGGAATTGGAATGAAAACTGACCTTTTCCAGTCCTGTGGCCACTGCTGAGTTTTCCAGATTTGCTGGCAT
Source organism: Aepyceros melampus (assembly GCA_006408695.1). Taxonomy (NCBI): domain Eukaryota; kingdom Metazoa; phylum Chordata; class Mammalia; order Artiodactyla; family Bovidae; genus Aepyceros; species Aepyceros melampus. Next base: position 44,700 of record SJXQ01000100.1, on the reverse strand, counting down.
ATTGAGTGCAGCACTTTCACAGCATCATCTTTCAGGATTTGAAAGAGCTCAACTGGAATTCCATCACCTCCACTAGCTTTGTTCATAGTGATGCTTTCTCAGGCCCGCTTGACTTCACATTCCAGGATGTCTGGCTCTAGGTGAGTGATCACACCATTGTGATTATCTTGATCATGAAGATCATTTTTGTACAGTTCTCCTGTGTATTCTTGCCACCTCTACTTAGTGTCTTCTGCTTCTGTTAGGTCCATACCATTTCTGCCCTTTATTGAGCCCATCTTTGCATGAAATATTCCCTTGGTATCTCTAATTTTCTTGAAGAGATCTCTAGTCTTTCCCATTCTGTTCTTTTCCTCTATTTCTTTGCATTGATCACTGAAGAAGGCTTTCTTATCTCTTTTTGCTATTCTTTGGAACTCTGCATTCAGATGCTTATATCTTTCCTTTTCTCCTTTGCTTTTCACTTCTCTTCTTTTCACAGCTATTTGTAAGGCCTCCCCAGATAGCCATTTTGCTTTTTTGCATTTCTTTTCCATGAGGATGATCTTGATCCCTGTCTCCTGTGCAGTGTCACGAACCTGTCTATAGTTCATAGAGTGCCGGATGAAACTATAGACTGAGGCTTGAGTTACTACTGCCTTATTTCAAAGAAGTTTCACATATGTTTACTCATCAAGTTCTATATTTTGAGGTCATGAGTTCCAGTTCTGGGACAAATGTTTTAGAGGCATTCACTCTGTTTATTTTCTAGTATCTGTTTTATACTGGCTTTATACAATATATTGGCAATTGCAGTCAGTGTATTTGATCTTAGCTTAGTTATCTGGCAGGATACTGTCAAGGTCAGAATGTACATTCATTCCCTAGAATGCCAGGAAAAAACTCAAATTTGCTTGCCTTTTCTCTTTTGCTATAAGATCAAAGTTCATTTATTCACCTTTGACTCTGCTAATACATGCTCTCCCAAATCAAATTAGGCAATTTGACAGCATTCTGATTGCAGATACCAGTTATGATACATTTTAAACAAATCCCCCAAACCTAATTGAATTAATTCTTTGAAGGTCTTTCAAAGTTTATTTACTAGAAAAATATTAAGTTAAGGGAGTAAGGATGATGTGGTTCTTATCCAGGGTCCCATCGAATCTTTCAGTAAATTACCATGCAAAATCTAAGTAAATTACTTAAATTAAACACTGATTTTCAGTTTGCTTATCAGTAAAAACATAATAATGACAAGAGGTATAAATTTGATAGTTTGAGAAACTGCTATAAAGAAGGTTGTAAGGCAAATTTAGAGGCAATATAATTGTTAAAAAAGATAATTCATACATTTATGTAAATATTTAGTGCCAAATAAAGCAGTTATGATTGCTTTATCTGAGCAGTTTCTGATTCTGAAGATGTAAAATGTGGATTTAAATGGTAGATCTTATACTTACAGAATACTAATGTGGATTTAATTCATAGATGTTATACTTACTGAATTGTTCTTACTGAATACTGACTGAAAATCAGTTTGATTCCTCTTTGTGCTTTGGATCAGGCAATGTAAAAAGTATACAATTTTATCCAGATTCACATAAAACAAATATTGACTATAGAGCAATTTATAGAAAGTTGAACACATAAAAATGTAAGCAGTCATTATCAAACTGCCTAAATTTTAGCATGAAATCTTACTTTTTAGAGTTCAGATTTCTAAAAAACATCTTTAGTTTTAAAAGCAGTCTTTTATACTAGTCAGGTTGTTTTTGCATAAAACAATTTTAAAATAATACACACTGAGTAACTTCTTCCTTCATTTAATTTTCTGGAAAGGAAAATAAAAACCCAAAGAGTAGTTAAATGTAGTATAATTAAAGAATAGACATTATGTTAACTAAAGGTTGTAAGGATGCTAATTTCATTTAGCTGATGCTATAGTGAAAATATATCCATCCTTTCTAATGGAGTCACCTACAGGCATCTGGTATTTAATGTACCAAAGTAGCTGGAGCACCATAGTTGATGTTAGTTCACTAATTCATTGCTGTACTAATACTTGGCAGAGTAGAAAACTGAAACAGCACATCAAGTAGTATATGCTGCTAGTGCTGCTAAGTAGCTTCAGTCATGTCCAACTCTGTGTGACTCCATAGACAGCAGCCCACCAGGCTCCCCTGTCCCTGGGATTCTCTAGGCAAGAACACTGGAGTGGGGTGCCATTTCCTATGAAAGTGAAAAGTCGAAGCGAAGTTGCTCAGTTATGTCTGACTCTTCACGACCGCATGGACTGCAGCCTACCAGCGTCCTCTGTCCATGGGATTTTCCAGGCATGAGTACTGGAGTGGGATGCCATTGCCTTTTCTGCAAGTAGTATATAGGTAATATTAAATATCTATAGCTTTTAAATCTTTAATCAGATGCCAGCTGGATATGTGCTTTCCTGGTGGCTAAGCAGTAAAGAATCCACCTGCAGTGCAGGAGACGCTGGTTTGATTCCTGGGTCAGAAGATCCCCTGGAGAAAGAAATGGCAATCCACTCCAGTATTCTTACCTGGGAGATCCCATGGACAGAGGAGCCTGGCGGGCTACGGTCTGTGGGGTTGCAAAGAATCAGACATGACATAGTGACGAAACCAGCACCACCACTTGCTGGATACATAGCTAAGGAAAGTTTTGTCATGTTTGCTTCTTTATAAGTTTGTATAAAGAAGAGCAAAAATCAAAGTTATAATTGGACAAATATATTTTGACTCTAAGTTATGCAATGATATATTAGTAGGGTAGAGTATATGGCAAGTGATATTCAGAGAATCGATAATGAATGGTTTAATTCATTCATGATATTTGTATTCGAATAGCAGCAAAGTATCAAGTACCACAGATATTATCCCTGCCCTTAAATTGTATAGTCTAGCTGAAATGCAAAAATAAGCTAGAACAAATAAATAAACACAAATGTAAAGTAAGTGAAAAGGTACTGGAGTATAGAATTATAAGGTCTACAAAGTATGCAACTAATTGATGGACTAGAGCTAATATTTTAAGAAATCATAGATTAAAGCAACAGCAAATCTGAAATTTTAAAAATCAAGCAAATAATGTTGCTTAACATTGCCAGATCTTGTTTGAAATTCTGTTCACTAATAGTCTGGTTCATCTTGCTTTCAAGTTTGCTTTAATGGAAGGTATCTGGTTCAGATGTTGGCTCTTTTCATTTATCTCTTTATAATTTACAAGTGTAAGACTCATATTTCCTATGATCTAATCCAATCAAACCATGAATTGAACATCAAGAATTATGCTTATTATATTTCATTGTGAGATTGTCCTTCAATCACATTTTGTTGACCCGTTTCAGTATAGATATTTTAAGTCATCCACACATGTGGTCTTAAGGAGACATACTTTATTACTTCTACCATTTGCTCTTTGACTAAATACTGCATATACTTTCCAAGTTACAACTGCAGAGAGTGACCCATTCTCTGTGTTTCCTCTATTATTTAATACTCTACATTAATAACTGCTTGAAATAGTTATTTGGACTCCCAAACTCCTCTGGCCTAACAAATAGACCTCATTTCTGAAACTGAGGATTATGTGGTATTGATAACACTATCTCTTGATAATGATGTGTTAGTTGCCCAGTCATGTCCAACTCTTTGCGACCCCATACAGAAGCCTGCTAGGCTCCGCTCTCCATGGCATTTCTCAGGCAATAATACTGGAGTGGGTTGCCATTCCCTTCTAAGGGGATCTTCTAACTCAGGGATTGAATCTGGGTCTCCTGCATTGCTGGCAGATTCTTTACTGTCTGAGCCACCAGGGAAGCCTTTGTTAATAAAATTAGTTAAGAACAAATGTGTATTAGTTCCATTTAGCAATTAGACATAAATGTAGATAAAACAGTCCAACAAAATGAGGGTCAACAGAATCTTTTAGACAACACAGTGGTAACATTAGCAATAATAACATTGAAAATGCAGGTCACTCAGTCCTGTCCCACACTCTGTGACCCTATGGACTCCATCAGTCACTCAGTTCAGCTGCACAGTCATGTCTGACTCTTTGCAACCCCATGGACTGCAGCATGCCAGGCCTTCCTGTTCATCACCAACTCCTGGAATTTACTCAAACTCATGTCTATTGAGTCAATGATACCATCAAACCATCTTATCCTCGTTCTCCCTGTCTCCTCCCTACCTCAATCTTTCCCAGCATCAGGGTATTTTCAAATGAGTCAGTTCTTCGCATCAGGTGGCCAAAGTATTGGAGTTTCAGCTTCAACATCAGTCCTTCCAATGAATATTCAGGACTGATGTCCTTTAGGATGGACTGGTTGGATATCCTTGCAGTCCACGGGACTCTCAAGAGTCTTCTCCAACACAACAGTTCAAAAGTATCAATTCTTTGGCACTCAGCTTTCTTCCAACTCTCATATCCATATGTGACTACTGGAAAAAAAATGGCCTTGACTAGATGGATATTTGTTGGCAAAGAAACATCTCTGCTTTTTAATATGCTATCTAGGTTGGTCATAGCTTTCTTTCCAAGGAGTAAACTTCTTTTAATTTCATGGCTGCAGTCAATATCTGCAGTGATTTTGGAGCTGCAAAAAATAAAATTTGACATTGTTTCCACTGTTTCTCCATCTATTTGCCATGAAGTGACAGGACTGGATGCCATGATCTTAGCTATCTGAATGTCGAGATTTAAGCCAACTTTTTCACTCTCCTCTTTCACTTTCATCAAAAGGCTTTTTAGTTCTTCATTTTCTGCCATAGGGTGGTGTCATTTGCATATCTGAGGTTATTGATACTTCTCCAGGCAATCTTGATTGCAGCTTGTGCTTCATCTAGCCCAGAGTTTCTCATGATGTACTCTGCATAGAAGTTAAATAAGCAGGGTGACAATATGCATCCTTGATATACTCCTTTTCTGATTTGGAACCAGTCTGTTGTTCCATGTCCAGTTCTAACTGTTGCTTCCTGACCTGCATACAGATTTCTCAAGAGGCAGGTCAGGTGGTCTGGTATTCCCATCTCTCTCAGAATTTTCCACAGTTTATTGTGATCCACACAGTCAAAGGCTTTGGCATAGTCAATAAAGCAGAAATAAATGTTTTTCTAAAAGTCTTTTTCTTTTTCCATGATCCAGCAGATGTTGGCAATTTGATCTCTGGTTCTTCTGCCTTTTCTATAACCAGCTTGAACATCTGGAAGTTCATGGTTCACATATTCTTGAAGCCTGGCTTGGAGAATTTTGCTCATTACTTTACTAGCATGTGAGATGAGTGCAATTGTGCGGTAGTTTGAGCATTCTTTGGCATTGCCTTTCTTTGATTGGAATGAAAACTGACCTTTTCCAGTCCTGTGGCCACTGCTGAGGTTTCCAAATTTGCTGGCATATTGAGTGCAGCACTTTCACAGCATCATCTTTCAGGATTTGAAATAGCTTAACTGGAATTCCATCACCTCCACTAGCTTTGTTCATAGTGATGCTTTCTAAGGCCCACTTGACTTCACATTCCAGGATGTCTAGCTCTAGGTAAGTCATCATACTATTGTGATTATTTGAGTCATGAAGATCTTTTTTGTACAGTTTTGTGTATTCTTGCCGCCTCTTCTTAATATCTTCCACTTCTGTTAAGTCCATATCATTTCCATCCTTTATTGTGCCCATCTTTGCAATAAATATTACACACAATATTACAAGTGAGAAGAATAAACTTCTAATATTCAGAGTTACTATGACAAAAAATATAAATTTTTAAAAATCCTAGAAATGAACATCAAACCTACAGTAAATTTCTATAAAAATTTAGTATTATTCAACAGAGAAAATACTTAAGATTAATCAACTTGTCAGACTACATTTCTTTAATTAGAAAAATGAAATTATGTACTTCCAGCAGGGAAGTGTTAAACTGTCAACTGACTTTGTCTAAATGTTTACTTAGCAATTAAGCATCTTACTACTAGGCTCTTGGTACATATGGAGTCAGAAATTATATGTAAACTCTAATTATACATTCTACTATTGATGATGTATTCTCTATTAATGTAGTCATTTGTGGCATATTGATCATTTTTGTTTTACACTTTAGATTTTGTGCAACTGTAGTCAAAGCATTTTGCAATTACTTTTATATATTAAAATCTGAATCATGGGTCATTTTTATAACTCAAATAATTACATAGTATATTGCATATAGTAGGTATTCAATACATCCTGTTGAGCTCATGGATAGAAAATTTGTATGTAATATGAAAGCTAGCTTTGTATTGTGTGTATTGGCATTGCTTTTTAAATTTTAAATAATTAGTTTTTAGAAGATGCAATAATGTTAGAATGAAAGGGATCCATCCTCATAGAGACCATACTTATATCTTTAGTCTGTTTGCTAATTCTAGTCTCCAATGTTTTGAATATAAAATTTGAGGAATCTAAAGAATATATTCTTGGGTTGGGAAGACTCCCTGGAAAAAGGAATGGCTACCTACTCCAGTATTCTGGCCTGGAGAATTCCATGGACTGTATAGTCTATGGAGTCTCAAAGAGTCAGACACTACTGAGTGACTTTCACAAGGAATATATAGAACTTTATACCTTATACTTTCACAAGAAGAAAAATGAAAGTAAACTGAAATTGCAAAAAAAAAAAAAATCACTTGGTGTCAAAAGGGAGTAACCTGACAATTCATCTCAATAATTAGTAGATGACATTTAAAAACAGCACTGTTGAATTAAAAAAAAAGTCAAGAAGAGATTTCATGCTTAGAGACCACCCACACAAAGAATTTATGAAAATCTTTTTAATGGCATTGTAGTAGTAGTTCTCCTTGATGCAATTTTTAGGTTGGCAACTTGACATTATAATATTCCAGTTACTTAGAACCAAGGAAAGGTATGCTTTGAACTTTGTCATATGAACCAAAGGTTCTGCATTAGCTGGATGTAAATGATTTCTTTATTTTCATTGTTTTGAGTATTTAAGTATATTTAAGACTGCTTATCAATTTTTAAGGTACAAACAACTCTGAAAATATTTAGAAATCTGTGCTAATTTTGGATAGAAGTTTTCTTTTTGGGCAGAAAATATATTTAGAGACAAGATGAAGGTCATGCATCTCCTTTCCCAATCTGTTTAAGTTATGACAGTGTAACATAATCGCTTCTGAGCCAAATATGATTATATATCTACATTTGCGAGTTTTTCTAAATCTTATTAACACAAAATAAAAGACTATTTATTATAGAAATATTATATTTCTATGTCAGGGTCCTGAATTCTGCAACTTGTTTTATTTTTAAATATTATTATTTTTAATGTGGACCATTTTTAAAGTCTTTACTGAACATGTTACAATATTGCTTCTGTTTTTTGCGTTTTTTTGGGGGGGGAATGTGGGTTCTTAGCTCCCCAACCATGGATCAAACCCACACTCCCTGCATTAGAAGACAAAGTTTTATCCTCTGTTACATTTAAATTATTGAATATAAAAACTGCAAATATTCAGTCATCTGTGTCTACTCTGGAAGTAAAAAGATTACTGATTAAACTTACATAGATCTGCTCAACTATTAAATACCATTAGGGAAAAATATTGATTGAAATCAACATGGAGGGTTAAACAAACAAGGAAATGAAACTGTTGAAAGTGATTAAGATGGAAAGAGGAGAGAGAAGAGAAATAAGTATTGTAATGACTAAAAATATAAAAAGTCAGACAGAAACAGGAATTCCAAGCACAAGCATACCAATACTCCAAATAAAGCAGAATGAGTTCGCCTTTTGGGAAAATAAAAATTGTTTTAAAACGCTGCTAAGAGACATATCTGAAATAAAAGGAAGGCATAAAAATTATGTACCACATGCCTGCTTGCAAATATAAATCATGATGGCGATATTGTCATATAAGTTAAAATTCTGTTTCATTATTGTTACATTAGGATGTGGTAGTCATGAGAATATGCCTTACTGACCTTCTATTGTAGGGTGTAAAAATGACAAAGGCCATTTTAACTTTGAAATCCATCACAAATTTGCACAGAAACTGTGTCATACTGGAGTGCATCAGAGATACCAAGGCAGACCAGTTCTTGGGAAAAACAGGATCCCCTTGACTTTTGCCTTTCATTCAAGGATGCACTGATGACTTTGCAGAATTTTCATTACACTGCTGAGCAGTCTAGGATACTTTTGACCAACATTATTCATCTTTTGGACCTCTCACCAACTCTTTTACAGCTCCCTTTCTATTTCTATAACAAAAGCATTTACCTCAATGTAATTCTCATACATTTCACTCTGTCTTGGTGTTTGTCTTCAAGACCTAGACAAAAGCAGGACACAGAATAAAGGAAATGTGCCTAATTAACATTTAAATTCTAAGTGTCTCTCACATTACTTGACTTTTCAATGCACACAATTTTAATGTCCATGCATAATTAAAGTTTAATTTTTCTTTTAAATCTACATGAGTGTGTACTTGCTAAGTCACTTCAGCTGTTTCCAACTCTTTGAGATCCTATGGACTATAGCCCACAAGGCTTCTCTGTCCATGGGTTTTGACAGGCAAGAATACTGGACTAGGTTGCCATGACCTACTTCAGGGGATCTTCCTGACCCAGGAATCAAACCTGCATTTCTTAGGTCTCCTGAATTGGCAGGCAAATTCTTTACCACTGGCCCCACTGAGAAGCCTTAAATATATATAAGCTCTATTTTATTCATTTTCCTTTTTGTACTTCCAGGGGTTCTACTGCAACAAAAAATATAAGCAGTGCTATGAATCAGTCTGTGTAATATTTGATTCTTTTTTAAAATAAATACTAGGATGAGTGAAGAAAGTTCCCTACAGTTGCTAATTTTCAAAGATGGATTGACATTACTATAAAGTTTTCCTTTTTAATTATCATACAATCCTAAAGTGGTTATTTACAATAATGAATTTTGAAAAAAAATTTAAACCTCACACTTCCAGAATCATTCTCTTTTTAATTACATATTATCCAGAATCTTTTTCTTACCTATATTTCCTTTGTATCATTATTCTTATCATATACATGCAATATAATGGCATGTATATAAATTTTGCCTTTATGTTTGAAAGACTTGGGTATGTAGTTTTTCATCCTTATAATGCATAATCTACAAAAATTAGTCAATTGTATTTCATCAAAATTTAAAATTGTCCCTCTTCATACAATACTTTTAGGAATTAGAAAAAATAAAAGTGACTAGAGCTGCAGAAAAATAATTGCAAGTCTATAGCTGATAGAGAACTTGTATAAAACTCAAACCTCAATTATAAGTATGCATACAACTCAACAAGCACATGAACAAATCCAATAATATCTTTATGGATAAAAATAAGCTTATTAAAATGTTCAAAACTTATTAGTAATGTTGTTGTTTTAGTTGCTAAGTTGTATACAACTCTTATGTGACTCCATGAACTGTAGCCTGCCATGCTCCTCTGTCTATTGGATTTCCCAGACAAGAATATTGGAATGAGTTGCCATTTCCTTCTCTAGGGGATCTTCCCAACCCAGAGATTGAACCTGCATTTCTGCTATTTGCAGGTTTATTGCTGAACCACCAGGGAAGCCCCTGTTAGTCATTAGATAGATTCAAATTTAAGCCACAATAAGATACCAGTAGGAATATCTGTAATTAAAAAAAATAATCAATTCAAAATGGATCAAACACTTAAAAAAAAAAAAGACTTGAAACCGTAAAATTCCTAAAAGCAAACATAGGAGAAAAGCTCCATGATACACTTGGCAAAGTTTTCTTAGCTATGACACACAAAGCACAGGGAACAAAAGAAAAATAAACACGTGGACTTAAATAAAATTTAAAACTTCCCCAAGTCAAGAAAAATAATCAACATAGTAGAAAGCCAATTTATGGGGTGAGAAAAAATATTTGTAAATTATGTAACAGATAAGGGGCTCAAATATATATAAGTATCTCATACAACTTAACAAAAAAATCTAAAGAAAAATCGAACATAGGACCTGAACATTTTTTACAAAGAAGACATACAATGGTCAATGGGTATATGAAAAAGTATTCAACATCACTAATCAGGAAAATGCAATTCAAAATCACAGTAAGATAGCAATCAACACCGGTTCAGTTCACTTCAGCTGATCAGTGATGTCCGACTCTTTGCAACTGCATGAATCACAGCACGCCAGGCCTCCCTGTCCATCATCAACTTCCGGAGTTCACTCAGACTCATGTCCATCAAGTCAGTAATGCCATCCAGCCATCTCATCCTCTGTCAACCCCTTTTCCTCCTGCCCCCAATCCCTCCCAGCATCAAAGTCTTTTCCAATGAGTCAACTCTTCTCATGAGGTGGCCGAAGTACTGGAGTTTTAGCTTCAGCATCATTCCCTCCAAAGACATGCCAGGGCTGATCTCCTTCAGAATGGACTCGTTGGATCTCCTTGCAGTCCAAGGGACTCTCAAGAGTCTTCTCCAACACCACACTTCAAAAGCATCAATTCTTCAGCACTCAGCTTTCTTCACAGTCCAACTCTCACATCCATAAATGACCACAGGAAAAACCATAGCCTTGACTAGGCAGAACTTTGTTGGCAAAGTAATGTCTCTGCTTTTCAATATGCTATCTAGGTTGCTCATAACTTTTCTTCCAAGGAGAAAGCATCTCTTAATTTCATGGCTGCAATCACCATCTGCAGTGATTTTGGAGCCCCCAAAAATAAGTCTGATACCATTTCCACTGTCTCCCCATCTATTTCCCATGAAGTGATGGGACCAGATGCCATGATCTTATTTTTCTGAATGTTGAGCTTTAAGCCAACTTTTTCACTCTCCTCTTTCACTTTCATTAAGAGGCTTTTTAGTTCCTCTTCACTTTCTCCCAGAAGGGTGGTGCCATCTGCATATCTGAGGTTATTGGTATTTCTCCCGGCAATCTTGATTCCAGCTTGTGCTTCTTCCAACCCAGCATTTCTCATGATGTACTCTGCATAGAAGTTAAATAAGCAGGGTGACAGTATACAGCCTTGATGTACTCCCTTTCCTATTTGTAACCAGTCTGTTGTTCCATGTCCAGTTCTGACTGTTGCTTCCTGACCTGCATACAGGTTTCTCAAGAGGCAGGTCAAGTGCTCTGGTATGCCCATCTCTTTCAGAATTTTCCACAATTTATTGTGATCCACATTGTCAAAGGCTTTGTCATAGTCAATAAAGCAGAAATAGATGTTTTTCTGGAACTCTCTTGCTTTTTTCGATGATGTTGGCAATTTGATCTCTGGTTCCTCTGTCTTTTCTAAAACCAGCTTGAACATCTGGAAGTTCATGGTTCATGTATTGCTGAAGACTGGCTTGAATAATTTTGAGCATTACTTTACTAGCATGTGAGATGAGCACAACTGTGTGGTAGTCTAAGCATTCTTTGGCATTGCCTTTCTTTGAGATTGGAATGAATTTGACCTTTTCCAGTCTTTTTAGGATATTGTTATTTGGCAGCTAAGTTGTGTCAGACCCTTTCCTGACCTGTGGACTTGCCAGGCTCCTCTGTCCATGGACTTTCCCAGGCAAGAATACTGGAGTGAGTTGCCATTTTCTTCTCCAGGGAATTTTCCTGACCAAAGGACTATTAACAGAAAGTCAAAAGTTGGAAAGGATCTGGAGAAAAGGGTAACTTTTGCAAAGTTAGTGAGAAAGTAAATTGGTACAATCATTAAGGAAAACAGTAAAATATATGATCCAGCAATCCCATTTTGGATATACATCCAAAGGAAATAAACTCACTATCTCACAGCACTCTTACATTCATTGCAGCATTTTGCATGATAGCCAAGTAAGTGTTCATCAACAGAAGAATAAAGAAAATGTCACACACATAAAACACACACCTGAGAATATAATTCAGTCATAATAAAAGAAGGAAATTCTGTCATTTGCAACAATATAGATGAACATTGTGGACATTATGCTAAGTGAATTAAGTCAGACACATAAAGACAAACACTGGATGATCTCATTTATATGTGGAATCAAAGTTAGACTCATAGAAACAGAGTAGAATGCTGGCTACCTGAGTCGAGGGGGATGGGAGAAATGGGGAGATGTTGGTCAAAAGATGCAAACTTTCAGTTGTAAGATCAGTAAGTTCTGGAGAATTCAAGTGCAATTGGTAACTACAGTTAATAGTACTGTTTTGTATAATTGAAATTTGATAAGAAAGGAGATCTTAAATGTCTTCATCACTAAAGTGATAAAGGTAATTATATGAGGTGATGGATATGCTATTATTTTTGGTTGTAGTAATCATATTACAATGTGTACATATATCAAAATATCACATTATATGTCTTAAATATACCTAATTTTTATTTGTAAGTCATACCTCAATAAAGTTGGAACAGAAAGGAATGACTATATACACTGATGAAGAGGATGAGGAACTGCCAGTGGGAATGTAAAATGATAAGGCCATTTTGGGAAAACCTAAGCATATGACTGCCATATGGCCTACCCATTTCATGCACCATTTTCTGCCCTAAAGAAAAACTTATATCCACAGAAAGACTCATAGTACACGTTATAGTCGCTGGATTTGTAATAAACAAAAGCTAAAACCCCACATATTTAACAGATGAATGCTCCATAGGACAACTTCTTAAAAATAAAGTATTTGCTCTGTGACAATCTAGAGGAGTGGGATGGGGGTATGGTGGGAGGGAGGCCCTAGAGTGAGGGGATATATGTATACTTATAGCCAATCCACATTGCTATATGCAGAAACCAGCACAACATTGTAAAGCAATTATCCTCCAGTTAAAAAAAAATAGAATATGTATATATCACCATAAAAAAAATCTCAAAATGATTATAAAGTGGAAACAATTAGGACAAAAATGTATAATTTCTGTGGTCCCATTTATATGAAACTCTGTACGTGCAAAGTAATATATACAGTAACCAAAAGCAGGACAGGTTTTATTTTGGGAAAGAGTGAGTGAAGTTTGGCGAGAGGAAGAAAAAGGAATTACAGAGAAGTAGGAAATTTTGAGGGGTAGAGGATATATTCATTTTCTTCACTTTATTGATAGTTTTTAAAATTATCAAATTTTCTTAAATATCTGTAGTTTATTTTATACTAACTATACCTCAATAAAACTGTTACAAAGAAGAAAGAAAACTAATACTTTAAAGTAGTAATTTTCAAATTAATATCAAACAGGATCATCAAAGAACTTATCACAAAATTACCGAGACCCAAATCCTCAAATAATCTGCTACAAAATGTATGGCATGGGGTCTGAGAATTTGGATTTCTAACAAACTCCCAGGTATTGTTCATGCTGGTGGTCCAAAGATTGAAAAAAAAAATTCACCGTTTTTGTTGTTGTTCAGTTGCTAAATCATGTCCAACTCTTTGCAACCTCATGGACTGCAGCACACCAGGCTTCCCTGTCCTACCCTGTCTACAGGAGTTTGCTCAGATTCACGTACAGTGTGCCCATGATACTATCTATCTCATCCTCTGCCACCCTATTTATCCTTTGCCTTCAATCTTTCCCAGCATCAAGGTCTTTTCCAATGAGTCATCCCTTCACATCAGGGGGTCAAAGTATCAGAGCTTCAGCTTCAGCATCAGTCCTTCCTAAATCCTGGTTAGCCAAATTACCCTCAAACTGACACCTTCACCTAAGCACTTGTTAGATATAATCATCTTAGACCTTAACCCAGACTTCCTGTATCAAAATTGCATTTAATTAAAAAATACTGAATATCCTATGAAAGAAGGTGTTAGTCATCTGTTGTGTCTGAATCTTTGTGACCCTATGGACTATAGCCTACCAGGCTTCTCTGTCCATGGAATTCTCCAGGCAAGAATACTGGAGTAGGTTGTCATTCCCTTCTCTAGGGATATTCCCAACACAGGGATTGAACACTGGTCTCCCGTATTGTAGGCCAATTCTTTAACAAATGAGCCACTGAGTATCCCAAATACCCAATATGGGAAAAAATAATATCCTAAATAGATATGCATCACTAGAAAATGTTTTTCTTCATTGTGTAAGAAAAAATACATGTAAGTCTCATTTACTGAGAGAGCAAAGAAGTTCGAACAAACATTTTCCTCTTCAGATTTTATGTATAATGCTTAAATTAACTTCTTGATAGGTAACTCCCTTAAATTTATGAATTGTGGATTCTGAACCTCTTGTACAGTTGTACCCATCCAGACAAAGCTGAAATCGAGAATTGTCTCTCTGTCTCATTCCATCTGAGATAACTAATTCACTGCTATGGTCTTTGACCAGAAATATAAAGTGAGTCTGGAAAGATTATTAGCTGTGTTAAGGAATCAGAGCTTTCTATTTGCAAGACTTTCCGTTTCAAGGCTAGTGTATAGAAACACTAAATTAACTAACAAATCCTTTAGGGTTAAAATTACACATTAGAGATTTGAAGATAAGACCATCATTAGAGCTTTTACAAGGTATATTTATTACTGCGAAAGACTACAGAAACCCCAATTCTCCCCAAGCATCTCAGTGAGATTCTTTTGGCTGAAATTGAACAGGATAAAAATTAAGACCTTAATTCATTTAAATGCTTGTTTAACATGTGTGAAGTTTTATTTCTTTAACTTACAAAAAGATAATATTTTATTTCTTAGATTCTAATTTCTCTGAGGGATCTCAATATTTTTAGAGGATTCAGTGATTTCCTTATTCTTTAATAACAGTAATCTTTAAATATTTGTAGCATTTTTGTGTGGCCATTTGCATTCATTGTATGACTTCTGCTCAGGACTCCTTCAAGACAGTAGCAGGACAGAGAGTACATTTTCTGCTTGGGCAATGGTATATCCTCATTCTGTGTCATAGCTTACCAAGGACAAAATAAAAAAAAAAAAAACTACATTGTGGTTTTTCCAGAAAGATAACACAAAGGAACAATGGTTCATAATGGCAGAGTAGAATTATAAATATGGATTACAGACAACTGGCCTCATCTCAGGACCACAGCTATAAGAGTGGTTGATTGTAACTTAACTGAAAAGCCAAATATAGTAAGCAATACTGACTGAACTTTGCAATTACTTAGTAAGCATTTGGAGAAGGCAA
Source organism: Aepyceros melampus (assembly GCA_006408695.1). Classification (NCBI taxonomy): domain Eukaryota; kingdom Metazoa; phylum Chordata; class Mammalia; order Artiodactyla; family Bovidae; genus Aepyceros; species Aepyceros melampus. The sequence goes on along the minus strand of SJXQ01000100.1, from coordinate 29,585 downwards.
TGGCAACCCACTCCAGTACTCTTGCCGGGAAGGTTCCATGGATGGAGGAGCCTGGTAGGTTGCAGTCCATGGGGTCGCTAAGAGTCAGACACGACTGAAAGACTTCACTTTCACTTTTCACTTTCATGCATTGGAGAAAGAAATGGCAACCCACTCCAGTACTCTTGCCTGGAGAATCCGAGGGACCCAGGGATGGGAGAGCCGGGCGGGCTGCCATCTATGGGGTCGCAAAGAGTCGGACACGACTGAAGCGACTTAGCAGCAGCAGCAGCAGCAGCAGCAAGCGTTTAGAAGGCAATGGCACCCCACTCCAGTACTTTTGCCTGGAAAATCCCATGGTTGGAGGAGCCTGGTAGGCTTTAGTCCATGGGGTCACTAAGAGTCAGACACAACTGAGCGACTTCACTTTCACTTTTCACTTTCATGCATTGGAGAAGGAAATGGCAACCCACTCCAGTGTTCTTGCCTGGAGAATCCCAGGGACAGGAGAGCCTGGTGGGGTGCTGTCTATGTTGTTGCACAGAGTCAGACATGACTGAAGTGACTTAGCAGTGACTTAGCAGTAAGCATTTATAACCTAAAGGTCTCTGAGAACCAATCTCAGAGATTCTGATTTAATTTGGTCAGTAGTAGACCAAGGTACTAGTATATGTTAAAGTACAATTGAGAGGATTTTTAATATGCTACTACATTTGAGAACCACTGAGTTAATTTTTTTAAAAGAAAAAAACTAGAGAGAAAAACTAGAAACTGTAAAATGGAATTCCCTTCTTTCCGAATTTCTTTCAGTCTATTTTCACTATTTTTTAACTACTCACAAATAACACAGTCCCCTCCCTTCATGAGAAAAGTGTGACCTATATGTTTGGGGAGCTAAAATGAGGCAATTAAGTAATCTTAATGAAGCTCTCACTACATTTTCTCATCTTTTGAATCCCCTATCTTGAGAATTCAAAAGTTCTGGTATCCTATGTGGAAAAGTTTCAGGGCAGATCTTATTTGGAAAGAGGTTTATGTATAGGAGAAGGGCAGAAAAAAAAATGAAACACTATAGATCTCGGTCTGTGGGACAAAGTTATAGTCAAATTATTTCACCCAAGACTGTGGTGCCTCCTGGGATACTCCCTCCAGGACTGAAAGTGTTACCTGTTAAGGGGTCTCAGGTGAATTCCTGCAGAAGTTATTATTAGGCAAAGGGAGTTGCCTGCCCCACTTTCTTCTTCCTTCCCAGGGGTGGAGTGCTTCCAATGACTGTTTGATACAAGAGAATAATGCCTCATCCTCCCTTCTAGTCCTCAGGTTCAATACAGGACATCTCTGAAGACCTGGCCAGTGGGCTGGGTGAGGATTTTGATGCTACTGCATTGCAGGTTAATTTTTCCTTCTGCCCAACCCTGTTTCTTTCAACCTCTGAAAAGGTATTGTTCCCTAAGGTATTCTCAAATATTCCTAAAACTCAGTTTAGTGAAGAACAAGGCTAATAAAAGATGATGTTAGAAAGAGGCAGCAGTTTATTAAAATGAGATTTTAAGATGGATATTCATTGGCCAATTTATCAGCAATGAGAACCCCATTGCTGAGCTAGGTGAAGTGCTGATAGCCTCTGGCATGAGATAACTGGGTAACTGTTAATACTCTCACCAGTGGTGGTGACCTGTAGTCTACAGGGAAACAAAAGCACTGAAGCATCAACATATTAAGTAACATCTTTGGTTCAGGGGAAATAGTAATTATAAGAAACATAATGCCGGAGGCATTGCTAAAGGTGATCAATGTACTGGAGAAAGAAAGAAAAACCTGTGATAATTCATTGCCAAGTTAAGCCCAGGTATTTAAAAGCCCATAGTACCTCCTTGGCAACAGATGGAAACTTCTGTCTCCTATAGTTGGAAGGCAGAAAGCTGAGGCTTAAAGGCATCTCTTAGTTGTACTGGTAATGCAACTCCAGAGAAGACTGAACCCTCATATCTAGCAATTCCATTACACAATGATAGGGAAGGAGTGAGGGCTGCCCAGGTGGCTCACTGGTAAAGAATCCCCTCCAGGAGACAAGGGTTTGATACCTGGGTCAGGAAGATCCCCTGGAGGAGGGGGCAATGGGAATGCACTCTGCTATTCTTGCCTGGAAAAATCTATGGATAGCTACAGTCTGCGGAGTCTCAAAGAATCAGATGTGACTGAGCATGCAAGAGATTCATATACTTAGATGGAGATATCTGTAGACAATGCACATGAACAACTGAAATCTGTGTGCCCCTAAACATCCTCAGACTGCAGAAATCTCCTGAATTACCATCCCCTAAATCTTAGTACTCCCCAGAATCCTCCAGGATACTTCCATAAAATCTTGCAAGTTCTTCAAACTTGTTTGAAGAAAATCTGCTAGTTGATGGTTTAAGAGATAACTATGTTCCCCACAGAATGTCTGCCTTTCCTCCAGTTTTGTGCATGAGAGTAATAACCAGTAATAAGTGACAACATAACTCAGATTTGATGACATTTGATCTACTAAGGGAGTGAAAGACTTTAACTGCAGTGGTTACACGCAGCCTTGCCAAATGTAGGAACAGGAGTCAGGGCTTATGTAAGGGACTGAATGTAGCAAGTCTGATGTCAAGGGTATCATGACATAAAGTTAGATAAGAGACATCTTATACAACTGGGAACAATCTCCTATGAAACTCTATTTAAAACTCTGACAAAGATACAAAAGATAGTTTTAACCTGCAAGAATGGAGTATAAAACCCAGAGAAGGAAATGTCTCCCATAAGTAAAAAATAAAAGCCATAAGTACGATAGCAGGCAGTATAAAAAGGAATTGAGAATCAGCAAAATGAAACATTGAAATGGGGATCTATTATGTAAGGCTGGAAACCATGAGTCAACTATATTTCAAAGGAGGCCTAAAAGACACTCCATTTACCCAGTCAATAAGGCATGCACCGGCGAGAAACTGAGCAGTAGTTTCTCTGTAAGATGGTAGTTCAGGTCTGACAGCTGGGAAAGCTGTTATAGAACTGTGTTCCCTGATAGCAACTAGAATGGTAACAAGAATTTTTCCAAAGAAAGGCCATATGATAGTTACTAGCTGTCAAAATAAGGTAATTACAATCATTGTAATAAACAACCATGTCACAGTAAAAATGAGGTGAAGGACATAGAGACTTTTAATCGGATATGGCATCCTTGGGAGAAAGATATGTAGAGCAAGATGGATAGCTCAGTTTGTATAAACAGCCTTATAAATCATGAGTTAAGGATGCATGATCAGTAAGCTCAGGACAATCAGTCAAATATTCATGATGGACAACTTTCTGATCCTGGACCAGTTTTCAGGCCCCAAACTATTTGCTTGAAGGAAGATCCAAGTTCCCAGAAGGAAGCACTGAAAAGCAATATTATGTGCAAATACTGATAATTCATCTTACCTCATCCCAAAAAGATCCAGGACCCTCTACTCTGGAAATCGTACATGAGGGACTGCGAAAACATAAATATTTGGAAGACTGACTGACAGAGTCCCAGTTGACACTGATATATGGTGCTTACAGCGTGGTAACTCTTGCTAGAGTAACAGAATGAAAGAGTCGACAGACTGGCTTATATCAGTTTTCAAGGACTTCACAGGTTATCCCCTAGTCCTTAACTTCTCATTCCCTAAGTGTAAGTTTAACTGAATACTCTTCTCAGTAAACCAGTCCCCAAATTAGCTCCTTCCCCCGGGTAGTTAGAACTTTCTGCAAGTAAGGCCTGAAAAGCTACCCATCCCCACACACCAGGCAAGTTATTAAATTATATCACATGCCAGAGGAAATAGGAAAGTTCAGTGTGCTACCTTTAAGTACTGAAAGAATTCCAGGATTGTGGTCTCTGTTATATCCTCAGCTATTCTTTGTGTCAGCTCTTACAAAGGCGAGATGCATGGTAGAGAATAACAATCAATTCCCCAAATTTAAGTGAGCTATATTCAGACTGCTGTTGTACATGAGCGAAAAGTTCTCTCTTCAACAGCTTAGTAACATGACCTTGGGTACAAGGTGTGTAGTAATCGATCAGTGTATTCTTCTCAAGCCTCACAGTGAAAGAGAAGCAGGATCAGTTTACGTGTGATGCCACAGGACTATGTTAACTCTCTCCCATAAAATACTCTGAAGGATTCTCGACTGTTAATATTGATATATTCGGCAGACTATCAGGTTGGTCCACTATCAATGGCATGATAATCACATCAACTGAGCCAAAAGAGGATGTTTGAGGATTTGGTAAGATCCATGTGTCCCAGAGGGTGAGCAAGAAAACACTAAAAAGCTATGGGATGTATTGTATCAGTGAACTTTTTACTTTAGTTGTTCAATACACTGGAGTATGTTTTCCTCGAAAGTAAAGAATAATAGATTGCTTCGTGCGCTACTCACAACTACAAAGGAAGCACACAACCTGGGAAACATTTTGTACTCCACATATAGCATATTTCATACTGGGTATTACTGTTTTGACTCATCTGCCAGGTGATTTGGAAGGCTGACAGCTTTTGGTGGGACCCAGAGCCAGAAAAGGAATCAGCACCAGACATAGGTTTAGATTCTTCTACTCAGCCCCTCCTACATGGGGCATATGACTCTGAAGGAACAATAACCCTCAGTATGTATGACAAGCTTCTGTCAGAGGATACACCATCTTGTAAAACTTTAATTTTCTATAGCAAAGTCACATGATCATGTGACGCCACAACCTGGCTTTCTACTGTGTGGTTGTAAAGATGGAACGTTAGATTAACAGTTAAAGAAACTTTCAATTAAGAATGCCCATTAGCATACCTCAAGAAACAATAAAAATGTCAAATAAATAACCTAACTCTACACCTAAAGCAACTAGACAAGGAAGAAATGGAGAACCCCAGGGTTAGTAGAAGGAAAGAAATCTTAAAAATTAGGGCAGAATAAATGCAAAAGAAACAAAAGAGACCATAGCAAAAATCAACAAAGCCAAAAGCTGGTTCTTTGAAAGGATAAATAAAATTGACAAACCATTAGCCAGACTCATCAAGAAACAAACGGAGAAAAATCAAATCAATAAAATTAGAAATGAAAAAGGAGAGATCACAACAGACAACACAGAAATACAAAGGATCATAAGAGACTACTATCAGCAATTATATGCCAATAAAATGGACAACGTGGAAGAAATGGACAAATTCTTAGAAAAGTACAACTTTCCAAAACTGAACCAGGAAGAAATAGAAAATCTCAACAGACCCATCACAAGCACGGAAATTGAAACTGTAATCAGAAACCTTCCAGCAAACAAAAGCCCAGGTCCAGACGGCTTCACAGCTGAATTCTACCAAAAATTTCGAGAAGAGCTAACACCTATCCTACTCAAACTCTTTCAGATCACACTCTTCCAGAAAATTGCAGAGGAAGGTAAACTTCCAAACTCATTCTATGAGGCCACTATCACCCTACTACTAAAACCTGACAAAGATGCCTACAGGCCAATATCACTGATGAACATAGATGCAAAAATCCTTAACAAAATTCTAGAAATCAGAATCCAACAACACACTAAAAAGATCATACACCATGACCAAGTGGGCTTTATTCCACGGATGCAAGGATTCTTCAATATCTGCAAATCAATCAATGTAATTCACCACATTAACAAATTGAAAAATAAAAACCATATGATTATCTCAATAGATGCAGAGAAGGCTTTCGACAAAATTCAACATCCATTTATGATAAAAACTCTCCAGAAAGCAGGAATAGAAGGAACATACCTCAACATAATAAAAGCTATATATGACAAACCCACAGCAAACATTCTCCTCAATGTGAAAAATTGAAAGCATTTCCCCTAAAGTCGGGAACAAGACAAGGGTGCCCACTTTCACCGCTACTATTCAACATAGTTCTGGAAGTTTTGGCCACAGCAATCAGAGCAGAAAAAGAAATAAAAGGAATCCAGATTGGAAAAGAAGAAGTAAAACTCTCACTGTTTGCAGATGACATGATCCTCTACATAGAAAACCCTAAAGACTCCACCAGAAAATTACTAGAGCTAACCAATGAATATAGTAAATTTGCATGATATAAAATCAACACAGAGAAATCCCTTGCATTTCTATGCACTAATAATGAGAAAGTAGAAAAAGAAATTAAGGAAACAGTTCCATTCACCATTGCAATGAAAGCAATAAAATACATAGGTATATATCTACCTAAAGAAACTGAAGACCTATATATAGAAAACTATAAAACACTGGTGAAAGAAATCAAAGAAGACACTAATAGATGGAGAAATATACCATGTTCATGGATCAGAAGAATCAATATCATGAAAATGAGTATACTACCCAAAGCAATTTATAGATGCAATGCAATCCCTATCAAGCTACCAATGGTATTTTTCATAAAGCTAGAACAAATAATTTCACAATTTGTATGGAAATACAAAAAATCTCAAATAGTCAAAGCAATCTTGAGAAAGAAGAATGGAACTGGAGGAATCAACCTGCCTGACTTCAGGTTCTACTACAAAGCCACAGTCATCGAGACAGTATGATACTAGGTTCATCGCAGCACTGTTTGTAATAGCCAGGACACAGAAGCAACCTAGATGTCCATCAGCAGAAGAATGGATAAGAAAGCTGTGGTACATATACACAATGGAGTATTACTCAGCCATTAAAAATAATACATTTGAATCAGTTCTAATGAGGTGGATGAAACTGGAGCCGATTCTACACAGTGAAGTAAGGCAGAAAGAAAAACACCAATACAGTATACTAACACATATATATGGAACATATAAAGATGGTAACAATAACCCTGTATGTGAAACAGCAAAACAGACACAGATGTATAGAGCAGTCTTTTGGACTCTGTGGGAGAGGGAGAGGGTGGGATGATTTGGGAGAATGGCATTGAAACATGTATAATATAAGAAACAAATCACCAGTCTAGGTTCGATGCAGGATACAGGATGCTTGGGGCTGGTGCACTGGGATGACCCAGAGAGATGGTATGGGGAGGGAGGTGGGAGGGGGGTTCAGGATTGGGAACACGTGTACACCCGTGGCAGATTCATGTTGATGTATGGCAAAACCAATAGAGTAGTGTAAAGTAAAATAAAGTAAAATTGAAAAAAAAAAAAAAGAATGCCCATTATAGGTGAGCAAAATGGGTGAAGGGGATCAACAGGTATATCTCCAGTTTTCCAGTTTTAAAGATAATTCACAGGGATACAATGTACAGCATGATGAATATAGTCAATAATATTGTACTGTAAATAATCAAAAATATTGTATTGCAAATTTAAACATTTCTTACAAAGTAAGTTTTAAAAACTTTTTTCATCACTAGAAAAATATTGTAACTTTGTACGGTGATGAATAGTAACTATACTTATTGCGGTGATAATTTTGCAATGTGTGGTGGTGGTGTAGTCAATAAGTTGTGTCCAACTCTTGTGATCCCATGGGCTGCAGGCTGCCAGCCTCCACTGTCCTTCAGATTTCCAAGGCAAGAAACCCACTCCAGTAGGAGTTGTCATTTTTTACTCCAGGATCTTCCCAACTTATGGATCAAATCTACATCTCATGCATTTCAGGTGGATTCTTTACTGCTAGCCACCAGGGAAGCTCCTTTGCAATGTGTAATAATAGTTAGTAGTTTTAGTTGCTCAGCCATGACTGACTCTTTGCAACCCCATGAACCATAGCCTGCCATGGTCCTCTGACCATGAGATTCTCCAGGCAAGGATACTGGTGTGGATTGCCATTCCCTTCTCCAGTTCTCCAGAGGATCTTCCCAACCCAGGGCTCAAACCTGGCTCTACTGCATTGCAGGCAGATATCTCACCTTCTGAGTTATGGGGAAGTCCTATATAAATGTCACATAATTTTACTGTAACCTGAAATTAATGCTGTCAATTATAATTCAATTTAAAAAAGAATGCCCATTATGAATGGTTTCTGTCAGACCTACCATTTTACCAAGTCAAAAGACTGGGGTGGCCCAGCAGAAATTCACCACAAGATATAAGCTTTCTAGGAAGTGTAAGATACAGGTAGGTCCAGAGAGCAGAAATGAGCATCACAAGCAAGCAATCCAGACTCCCACGTCCTCCGGTGTTGTCCCCTACCTCTCCTCCAGGTCACTCCTATGGGAGTCTGGGTGGTGGCAGAGAGAGAGCACTTAAAACAGATGATGAAAGAATAAGAATGAGCTTGGTTTGTATGTGATTCAGCTCATATATAAATGCAAACTGAAGACACTCTCCTTCTATGCTACAACCACACTCTGGCATGACCCTGAAAGCCTACAGTGAGGCAAAATCTCCCTATTAGTAAAGCTCTGATTCCACAGATTCAGAGTGGAATCTGTTGTCAGCCATGCCAGTATCATTACAATGGGCCCATAATGACAGCACCCATTTATCAAGGCTTATATAAAAACCAATGCCTCTGAATATCCAACAGAATCCAACACATAAATCTGTTATGATCATCGCTTAAAGATATAGCTGAGAGACTTGGTGGCAAGGTGATTACAAGGTTCACTCCTTTCAGCAGTGGGCTTTTTCCATTATGACTAGAACTGATTCCTATTCTAAGTATGGGTTTTGCCTTTCCTTCTTATAGGACCTTGCCAGCATCACTATCTAAAGATTTATAATTGTGATCCACTAACATAAGATCTCTCATTACTTTACATGGAACCAAACAGAAGATGAACATCAATGAGCACATGATTATGACATCCATTTATTCCATTACTTCCCCGCACTCAGTAACCACTAGCTCAGTGAAGAAGTGGAACACACATTTGAAAGTTCACCTAAGACTCCACCTTTAAAATGTTAATAACAAGACACTAATTTAATCATAGTATGATTTACTGAACTGAATTCTGAAGATCAAATAGGGTAGAAAAACAAATAAATAATTTTATACAATGAATTTCTGACATGACTTATTTCTGTAATTAGAAAATTGTTAGAATTTACTTCACTTGATTATATAAAAAAATCTTACACAAAAAACCTTCATTAAAAGTTACTATTGACTTTATTATATAAATTAGAAGAAATTTTTATCCTCAGCATCCACATCATAGTCAATAACAGCAAAAAGTCATAAAAATTAGCCATAGTATTCTGATAATAGGATTAAGTTACAAACTAGAAGCAATAAAACAGTTAACTCTATTTAGGGCAAAACTGATTGATTTCAAAAATTATACTGGAGAGGAAAAAATAAAGCAGAGACATTATTTTGCCAACAAAGGTCCATCTAGTCAAAGCAATTGTTTTTCCAGTAGTCATGTATGGATGTGAGAGTTGGACTATAAAGAAAGCTGAGTGCCGAAGAATTGATACTTTTGAATTGTGGTGTTGGAGAAGACTCTTGAGAGTCCCTTGGACTGCAAGGAGATCCAACCAGTCCTTCCTAAAGGAAATCAGTCTTGAATATTCATTGTAAGGGCTGATCCTGAAGCTGAAACTCCAATACTTTGGCCACCTGATGCGAAGAACTGACTCATTGGAAAAGACCCTGATGCTGGGAAAGATTGAAGGCAGGAGGAGAAGGTGATGACAGAGGATGAGATGGTTGGATGGCATCACCGACTCAATGGACATGAGTTTGAGTACATTCCAGAAGTTGGTGATGACAGGGAGGCTTGGTGTGCTGCAGTCCATGGGGTTTCAAAGAATCCCAGACATGACTGAGTGACTGAAGTGAACTGATCTGAACTGATACTGGAGAAAGGCAGTTTTTCAGAGTAATTTGAAAATACTTTAAAAACTTCACAGTCTTATTTTACAATCTTTGTTTCATCACAATCTTTTGTGGTAAGATTTTATTTGATTTGCCTCACATGTGACCAGATATAATGCACATGGAGCAATTATTCAGGAGTTCAAATGTGCCAAGGGTAACACCACAGGGATATGAAAACTCATCTCCCAACTTGAAAATAAGTTGGGTCAATGTTCAGCTTATGCTTAAGGTTAAAAAGTGAAAAAGCAATCTCTATTTTACAAAAACAAAATCCTTCTCGATCCCTTGGTTTCTCTAAGTGTCATTGATGGATTACCTTTGGCAAAGTAATTGCTGAAGCTGGCCATTATTTCATATTTAGACTGTGAGGATTAACATGAGATCAAGTAGGTACAGGAGGAAAATGATCACAATTAGGCAGTGAAGGTTACATTTATTTTAATTAACTCCTCTTTAGATTTTCCATCCTTGAAATCTTTCCAGAAAATTTCATGGCTGAATCTCTTATACAACAACTAAGTACATACATCCATCTCTATTTCCTCTCTACTGTGATCCACTCTTTCTGCCTTTGGATATTTAACTGTCATTCTTAACCAAAAGAAATGTTGAACATATGTTTCTTTTAAAGACTCATTTCTGAGAATGAAAACAATGCACTCATGAGTAAAATTAGAGAAGGCTATTCAATTTCCAAATAACACCCTAAAACTATGACAAATATCTTTTAAGATAAACCTATGATAGAGTTACAAATAGTAACACAAAGTAAAATTGCAGAACTTCTAGAAGCCTAACAAAATGTATGGTATCCTTACTATCAATTAAAATAAAATCACATATTTTCTTGTAAGCCTATAAAAAAATGAATAGAGAAGGAGATGGGGTTTTGTAAGAGGCACTGTGGTGTGTTGCATTCTATACTGGTTTTTTAACTGTCATAAGTGTCCATGTTTGAAGCTTTGTGAAAGAAAGCTACTTCACATTTTTATTATTTTCCAAGGAAGTCAGAAATTAATTAAACTTTAATTTCAGCAATGGTTAGAGTAAATGGAAAATACCTTTCAAAAGGGAGTATTTGTATAAGATGTAAAATTTTTCACTTACAATTTTCTTCTCACAGAATTTATTTCTCATTACAGATAAAACTCCATATCCTCCACTGATGTGACATGTGATTTGTGCATGAGGTACCTATTCTAGACAAGTTATATTTCATAAAATCATAAAATTGTGCTGTTTGACATAAAAGTAAAAAGATGAAGTAAAAAGTAAAAAGAGAAGAAGCTGGGGGAAAGTGGGAAGGAAGGTCCAGATTTATGGGCTGCAAATTATAAAATACAAATTTTGTATACAAAACTAGCTAAAGGATTTTATATAGCTAGAATTCTTTGTTAAAGTTGGTAACATAATGATTCATGTTTATATGAATCAGTGTTTAATAAAAACCAAAAGCTTTATCAACAAAATTTTGTTCAAATATTTCAGAGATCAGATTTTTGATTTATATTACCTTGATGAGTTGGGAATAAAATAATAATATGCAAGAATATGTAGCAATGTTAGCAGCAAAGAAAAACTATAGTGACCAAAAATTTGAATATCAAAGTTGAGTCAATATTAAAATGTTTGTCGTCTATGCAAAGATGATTAAATTGTAAACTTAAAAATGACATGAAAAAATGGAAGGGGTTATGGGAGATATAACAGATATATTTAGTGTGTAATTTTTGATCTGAATCCACCCCAGAATGAGTTATGGTTCTTTCATTTTTCAATCATGTAATATTTTAAGTTATTTTTCTACCTCCAGAAATGTTGTAAGTAAAAGAGAGAACAATCTGCCATCTATAAATATTTAAGCAATTAACATTCACTATAAATTTTCTTGTCTAGATAGATAAATTTGTTTTTATTTATTTTTCAAATGTAATGGTTCACCATACATTTTAAAAAAAACCTGTTAAGGAACTAGAAGTTCAAAAAGCATGACTAACAAGTTTGTTTTTTTTTTTTAAGAAGTTTTAATAAATTATTTTGAATATAACACCAAAATAAAATTTTGGAATTTATGATATATCTAAAGAAATGAGATATTTTAATGATGAGAAAACATGTGAAAGATCCAAAAAAAAGTGTATTATCAACCTAAAACAACAAATTTTAATAATATCTTAACTGGGAGACTGATAAAATTAGTATCATTTATTACATAATAGAAATACATTTGCCTCAGAAATGCTAATATTTTTTCTTTCTGGTGGCATAGAGTAAAGCAGCATAATATTCTCTGGAGTCTTTTTACAGTCTGTGGCTATAAATATTCCACCATATCAGAAAATTTCTTCTTTCCTATTCCCCTCCCATTTTTAAAAAGTGTATCTTTTGACATTTTTTCCACATCTTTTAAACAGCAAACCTTTAACTAGTGAACCTGGGGAGAACATTTGGTCCAGAGTTTCAGCTATTGTATATTAAGTCTAACATTTATTTGTATTTGAAATTTACAGATAGGACATAGACATATTTGTTTATGTCTTCAAAATTGACAGTTACACATTTTTCAGCATAACTGTATTATCATCCTGACTATCAGCATAGGAAGTGTGAGTAAAAGTTGCTCAGTCATGTCCAACTCTTTGTAACCCATGGACTACACAGTCCATGGAATTCTCTAGGCCAGAATCCTGGAGTGCTTAGCCTTTCCCTTCTCCAGGGGATCTTCTTAGCCCAGGGATTGAACCCAGGTTTCCTGCATGGCAGGAGGATTCTTTATCAGCTGAGCCACAGGGGAAGCCCAGCACAAGAAACATGATTTTAAAAGAATTCACATTCTCCACAGAATCAAATTTCTATGGGGCAATACATGTATCTTTCCCTACATTCTGAAAGTAGAGTTTCTTTTATACATAGATCACTTTTAAAAAAATCATGAAAAATCCCTTCTGCTTAAAAACATGATTCCTTCAGAATGAGATTTCAAGTAAAAATGAAGAATGACATATTTATTAAGCATTACTATGTGCCAAAAACTTTCCATAAGTTATTTCCAATTCTCAAATTCTGTGAGCTACTAACAAGAGAAATCAAAACCATACAGAGGCTAACTAATAAGGATCCATTCAGCTTAGAGAGATCAAGATCAAAATCATGGTTATCTTACAGCAAAATCTGTGTTGTCTACTCATCATTCCCAAAAGGTCTGCAGTTAGGAAGCATTGCTTCTGAGAGATAGTTCACCCCTCTGGGCATGATTTTCCTGACCATTTAATTTCATAGTCCTTTTGTAGAAGCTTTTAATACCTAAGATACATCTGGTAAACCTTTTTCTAAGCACCAGGACTACTTAACCTTTAGACAAATCTGGATGAATAGAAATTTTTTTTCTGGAAAAAAAATATGTTTCAAGCTCTAAGTAAGGAGTTGATGTGTCTAATCTAAATAAATAAGAATCTTATTCTCAGAAAATTCAGTATTTCATTAAGGCACACAGAAACAAATAATTAAAGGTTAAAATTTTGACATAGCAAGATAAAGAAACTAATGGAACTACCATATGATCGAGCAGTATCACTCTGGGTACACACCCAGAAAAAAACATAACTTGGAAAGATACATGCACCGTAATGTTCACCTCAGTGCTATTTACAACAGCCAAGACACAGAAGGAACCTGGATGTCCACCAATGAAGGAATGGATAAAGAAGATGTGGTACATATATACAATGGAATACTACTCACCATAAAAAAAAAAAGAATAAAATGTTATCTGCAGCAACATGGATGGCCCTAGAGATGATCATACTTAGTGAAGTAAGTCAGACAAAGACTAAAACTCTATGATATGACTTACAGATGGAATCTAATTCTTTAAATGGTATTAATAAACTTATTTACAAAATAGAAAATCGACTTAGATTTCTAAAACAAACTTGTTACCAAAGGAGAAATGTGTGTGTGAGAGAGGTGATAAACTGAAGTTTGTGATTGATATACACACTAATATACATAAAATAGATATACAACAATGACCTACTCTGTAACACATGGAATTCTACTCAATAATCTGTATATGGGAAAAGAATCTGAAAAAGAATGGATATATGTTTATATATAACTGAATTACTGTTCTGTACACCTGAGAATAACACAATATTTCAAGTCAACTACACTCCAATAAAACTTAATACTTTAAAAAAATAACAAAAATATTTAATAAGTGCTTTATTTGCCCTAGACTTTTCATATTCCTCATAGTCATTTAAGTCTCATATTAAGCTCTACAACATTAGTATCAGTTTCTTCTTGGTGTTGATCAGAGGTCATTATCTATACAGAGATAATGGTACATGTAAAGGGAAGAGTTGGTTACATGAATCAACTATGTGAATTCTATAAGCATTTTCAATTCTACACACAGCTTCCTATAAAATTTATGTTCAAAATAGTTCCATAGGATATTTTAGTTTCAGATATTGAGAGCTGGAGAATAGCATTTCTACACTCATAACAACTGAAGTCTACAACTAATTTACAAGAGGAAATTGAAATTGCAAGGCAAACAACTCACTCCAAATCTAAAGAGAAACAGGTAACAGAAGAGAGAAACTGGATTCAGGCTTTTGCTTACCTGGAATCAGTTCAGTTCAGTCAGTTGCTCAGTCGTGTCCGACTCTTTGTGACCCTATGAATCGCAGCACGCCAGGCCTCCCTGTCCATCACCAACTCCCAGAGTTCAAACTCACGTCCATCGAGTTGGTGATGCCATCCAGCCATCTCATCCTCGGTCGTCCCCTTCTCCTCCTGCCCCCAATCTCTCCCAGCATCAGCGTCTTTTCCAATGAGTCAACTCTTCACATGAGGTGGCCAAAGTACTGGAGTTTTAGCTTCAGCATCAGTCCTTCCAAAGAAATCCCAGGGCTGATCTCCTTCAGAATGGACTGGTTGGATCTCCTTGCAGTCCAAGGGACTCTCAAGAGTCTTCTCCAACATCACAGTCAAAAGCATCAATTCTTCAGCGCTCAGCCTTCTTAACAGTCCAACTCTCACATCCATACATGACCACAGGAAAAACCATAGCCTTGACTAGACGGACCTTTGTTGACAAAGTAATGTCTCTGCTTTTCAATATGCTGTCTAGGCTGGTCATAACTTTTCTTCCAAGGAGTAAGCTTCTTTTAATTTCATGGCTGCAGTCACCATCTGCAGTGATTTTGGAGCCCCCCAAAATAAAGTCTGACACTATTTCCACTGTTTCCCCATCTATTTCCCATGAAGTGATGGGACCAGATGCCATGATCTTCATTTTCTGAATGTTGAGCAGTGTGGTCCACTGGAGAAGGGAATGGCAAACCACTTCAGTATTCTTCTGTTGAGAACCCCATGAACAGTACCTGGAATAGAAGTTGCCAAATGCCATATAAACCAGTAAGATGAGTCAGCTTAGTGATTCTTAAATTGCTAAGGCTCTAGTGTGGGCTAGCTTGAGATGGTAAAGCCCATATGTGATGCAGACATATTAAGATGATGACCTTTTGTGGGCTTTTCCTTTTGGAAACTTGCAGACTCCAACAAGGTCAAAAAAAAAAAAAAATCCTGACAGTTTCCATAGCAGCAGACACTGCTGACCCCTTACCCAGACTCATCTTCTTATCTTCCCTTTGTTACAAAACCCTTAGCCTGCAAGAGGAGTTAAAAACTGCTTCTGGGAAAGTGGAAATAGAAGACAAAAAGAAAACTACACACCAGGAATGGGCAGGAATACATGCTAGGCTTAATGTTACATTTAGACAGAGGTGGCAATATCTGTAAACACCACATTTTCAAGAATCAGGTTCACAGTGCCTGCCTAAGATGGAGGCTTAATCAGTACAATCAAATAACACCCCATTGTGTCTCCTTCTGTCATGCTAAAAGAATCAACTACAAATAATAGTATAGCACAACTGGGAAAACAAAAGACAGACATTTCCCTAAGGTTCACAAAACACTCTAAATCAAGCAGATTGACAGACCTAAAGCAAACAACATCAGACCTCAGAAAAATTCTCTAGCAAATTTAGACTACTCCTTAAAAACAAGCTGCCACTAAAAAAATTATCACTCGAAGTCTTTGGTGCACTTTAGAAGTAAGAAGTTCAGAATCAGCCCAGCACCTGACTAGATTAACATAAACCCACACAATGAAGACTTTGATGAGATAACTTTTAAAAATCATCTATCTCAGTATCTAGCATCCTACACAACATGCCCAGCTTTCAACAAAGATGCAAAAAGATTTAACAGTCTCAAGGGACAAATTAATCACTGGAGCTAGCTTCAACTATTATAAAGATGTTGTAACTATTAGACATGCATGTTGTTCTGTCATGTCCAACTCTTTGAGACCCCATGGACTGTACCCTGCCAGGATCCTCTGTCTGTGGAATTTTCCAGGGAAGAATATTGGAGTGGGTTTTGCCATTTCCTATTACAAGGGATCTTCCTCACCCAGGGATCAAACCTGCATCTCTTGTGTCTCCTGTATTAGCAGGTAGATTGTTTACCACTGTCCCACCTGAGAAGTGCAACTATTCGATAGTAAATTTTATGTAAATATGTTTGACATATTAAAGCTTTTAGTGGGGGAAAAAAGTGGATAACATGAATGATCAGATAAGTAGTTTCAGCAGAGAAAGAAAAATTATGAGAAAAAAATCAAATGGAGATGCTAGAATTAAAGAAAACATAGTAACAAAGATGAGATGAAGAATCAGTAGATGATGAGTGAGTGAGTGAGTGAGTGAGTGAAGTCGCTCAGTCATGTCTGACTCTTTGCGACCCCGTGGACTGTAGCCCACCAGGCTCCTCCATCCATAGGATTCTCCAGGCAGGAATACTGGAGCGGATTGCCATTTCCTTCTCCAGGGGATCTTCCCAATCCAGGGATCGAACCCGGGTCTCCCGTATTGCAGGCAGACGCTTTAACCTCTCAGCCACCAGGGACGCAAAAATCAGAAAACTTGAAGACAATAGATATTACCCAAACTGAGTTGAAAAGTGAAAACATAAAAACATTACAGAGCATCTAGCAGTTGTGGAATAACATGAAAATATCAAATATGCATTTAATTGAAGAAAGACAATAGGACAAAATATATATTTGAAGCAGAATGTGAATTTTTTTCAAAATTTGTTCCAGGTACAAAAAACACAGATCCAAATATTATAATATATACACACACAGCCAAGCAAAACTAAAAAAGCATCTATGTATACAGTCACCCCTCACTGTTCACAAGGTATGGTCACAGCATGACCCTGGATACCAAAATCTTCAAACGTTCAAGTCCCTTATATAAAATGGGACAATGAGAATGCACAGATGTCTTATATTTCAACTACTGAAAAGCACAAAGAGAAAAACTTGAATATCATAAGAGGAAAATGGACGCATTTCCTATAGACAAAAAAATGGCCAAAATGACAACAGACCCCCTCATCAAAAACTAAGCAAACCAGTAGAAAATGGGGTGACAACTAAAAAAATTCTGAAATAATAATTTTATTCTTAAATACAAATTTTATTCTTCCAGAAATATATACTTAGAATAAACATTCATCAGATATTGAAAATGTCAACACTTGGCGAAACCTCACTACATAAACTGCTATTAGAAGAGGACAATTCATCTATATAGTAGCCTGTCCATTTTCTCAAAAAAATTAAGAGTGAATCCAACAGAACATCTAGTTTTAAGTACCAATTTAAGGGAATACAAAAAACAAAAGCCATATGTTAACTACCACAATAGCACCTGTAGTTAGCAAAAGACAAAATGTGTGAAACTGCATAGTAAACCACTTGATTTCTTCTACAAACAAAGTGCAAATAAAATGCAAAAGAGAAATGAAAACTATAAAATTAAGAAACTTAAGAATGTGATGATGTTTTTGTAAGTACCAACATATATAAAACAATCAAATTGCACACTTTAAATGCGTGCAGTTTAGTGTTACTCAGTTATAACTCATTTCAGAATGAGTTAACAAAAGAACAAATACTTTCTCAGACAAAAATTAAAATTGATTTCCAGTTGATACAATAAATGATCAGGAAGTAATAAGACACAGATTAGAAACTCAGATCTACAAACTTAGACATAGTAATAAAGCATTTTTCTTAAATTATTCAAATATAGTTGTTTAAATCATAAGATAGTAACACTGCATTGGTTTTATAACATTTATAAATGAAACGTATAATAATAATGGTAACAGGAATAAGAGAAAGGAATTGGGAAAGTACATTAGAAAGCCTTTACACGTGAAGTGACACAGCACTTTGCAAATATAATATTTTGAAATGCATACTATTAACCTTAAGGCAAGCACTAAAACAGAATTTTTCAAAAGAGAATTAAAACTGAATTATAAAGTATAGAAAATTAGATTAGATGGAGGCATCATATATATATATGTTTGTGTATATATATGTATACATAGATACATATATATGTGTGTGTGTATATATATATATGCTAAAGAACAAATGAAATAGAAAACAACTAAAGAAATTGTAGATTCTATTCCAAACATATCAATAGTCACTTTAAATGAACCAGTTTATTCAAAACTCTGGAAAACAGTCAAGGCTTTACAGTAACCATGCACATGACGATTCAAAAAATATGTAACTTAAAAATGGTAGATAAATTTTGTGGTAATTTTAACTTTTCCATGTCCCTTACCTCCACATGGTTTGGCAGGAATCTTAAACAGTTTGTGTTGCCTAGTAACTGTGTGACCCTAGTAACTGGTTCTAGAGGGAGCAGAGCAGACCTTTTTATAGATTATTGGGTTTGTCTCCTCTAAATTGTCTGAGAAATAGCCTCAAGAATGAGACAAGAAACACATCTCTGTCTTTCCTAATTTGGAACTCACCAGGGTGGAAAAGTAGCAAAATTGTTCAAAAACATTGTTAGGCAACCAAAATGCCCAAGGTTACCTGGGGAGAAAGATGACAGTTGTGACGTACAAGAGAGAGCCTGAAGCCTGGGAGGAAAAGCTAGGAGAGAGTTTCTTTAGGGCATTAAGGCATCCAAAAGGCCTGTATATACTCAGGACTTTAGAAAGTCATACCCGTGGCCAAGGAAGGGCATGAACAGAACAGACTAATTTTGACTGAAATTTATCTCAGTGCAAGCAGGAAGTAAAATCCAAGAAATGGGGGTAAAAAAAAAGAAACCACACAAAGTTTGTTCTCAGACTAAATAGATTTAAACTAGAAATCACTAACAAAGTTGTAAAATGCCTAAGTATCAACAATCCCTAAATAATTTACAAGTCAGGGGGAATTTAAAATATCAGAAACAAAAAAAGGGAACATCACTACTGGTCCCACAGCCATTAAAGAATAGCAAGGAAATACGGTGAACAAATCTATCCCCATACACTGAACATTCTAGATGAAATTGAACAGGAAACTCATGAAATAATGAGTCTGAGTAGTCCCATCTATCAAAACAGTTTAAGAAAACTGAAAAAGTTGATTGCTAGAAGCTCATGGGTTTTGTAGGACTGGGAAATAAGTGAGTGTGTGAGAATTTAAGGAAATGAGTTTACAATGTCATGAAAATAGAATTTAATTATGCATTTGTTGGTAAAACACTAAATACTATGTATTGAAAGAATGATATGATCAAACACCTAATTCAGAATGACACCTATCCTAGTTGTTTCTTTTTACTTCTCATCAAAAGCAATACATTTTTTCCTTGTTATATATAGACAATGGGAAACTCATAAATATTCTATGAATCACTTGTTGCTAATTCCAAACAATAAACTTGATTTTGACTATATATTTCCAAATGTGTTAGTTCAACTCTTGCCTCTTTATCTTTTTAACAAATGTATCATCCTGAACAGTGTATTGAGACAACTGATTGAAAAACAGTAACCAAAACCAAAGCCGTCATTTTCTCCATAAAAATATCTCTCAAATTTATACTATATACTACTTCTGATGTATTTATTTTAATTCATTATTATTACCTTGCCAACAAATCAAACACAAACTCAATTTGGCTTTTTAAATCTGTCTACACAGTGATTATTACCAACAATTCAATTTTTATATCTCGTTATTCCTTTTAATGTGTTCACAATACAACTACACAGTACAATTTAGCGTTTCACAAAAATATACTATGTATACTGTCCTTATATTCGTTTATGTGTATATCCATCAAACATTTATTGAGTGTAAGCCATGCATTAGTCACTAAGCCTATACTGTATCATTGGGAATAAGCTGATAAATATAATTGTGTTTTCTGCTTCCTAAATATTCTGTAATCTAGTAAAGAGTTGTGCAAGTACACCTGCCAGAAAGCTAATTTAACCAGTGTAAGCCAAAAATAGGACTTATTGGAAGAACACCAAACTGAACTAACATTTAGGAAACAAGCAAGTTCCAGACAAACTCTAAAGGCATGGCAATAAGCAATCCATCAAATCATTTTCCTGGTCCACCTGATTGTTGTGGAATAGATAAAGGTGAGCTCTAACTAGTTTCATGCTGTGCTGGAGGAGATAATCTGATTGTCAATACTTGTTCTGTATTGCATTCTGACAATCCTATGCTATGATTTCAACAACTTTTGTTTATGCAAGGTACAATATAATGTATTACGTTTTATCTTTATAGGTACACTTTAATAATATTTTATTCAATTTGCAAGCTTTGGAATTTTGTTACGTTTTCATACTCTGACACATATTTGCCTACACTCTGGTTTGCACCATCTAATGATTAACTTCATACACTGTATAAAGAATAAATTAACATGTTATTTTAATTAATCATTTTTAAGTTACATAAGTTGTAACTTAAGTAGCCATTAAGTTGCCTAACAAATTTAAGAATCTATATAACTAAAAGTTGAGGCATCCTTTATTCTACTTGACTGTATTTATTTCTATTTTTATAATATATTATTCACTGGAAAAGGGAGAGTGTGTCTTTATACAAAACATGATTGAGTGGTTTGGGATTTCAATAGTAGGAAAAGGAAATTGAAATTGCTAAATCATATTTTCAGATGAAAGGTAAAAATAGTTAATATTTCAAATGGATTTCAAGTATCAAAGTAAATTTCATAATACCCATTTGTCAACTTTTTCCATTATTTCACAAAACCCAACTAATGAATGATTCTGTTTCCTACTTAAGTTTTGTAAAATTTCATTTGTTAAACCATTTATTATAAATAAACTTTGAGGTATGACTTACATAGACTAATAGTGATTTCAGTATATAGCTCAAGGAATTATCACAAATGTATACTCATGTACGCATTTCCATTCCTCCAAATTTCTCTTGTGTCTCGTTTTAGTCAGTCACCAGGAAACCACTCTTTTCCTTTCTATCCTTATATTCTATTTTTTCTAAGACTTTAAATATTAACCACTTAATTTAAATGAATACAGTAGTGCAAATTTGCATTTGACTTCTTCATGTAAGGATATTTTTGAGATTTATCTCTATTGTCAGCTGTATCAGTATTTGTTGTTCTTCATTAACATTTTCTTTTTTTTACCAATACACCTAAATGTTTATCAGTTCAGCTATTGACAAACATTTGAGTTGGAACATAAATTAAGGTAGTGTAAGTAAAGAGTTTATTTTTTCTAATCATTTTGGCTACTCTAGGTCCAAAGCATATTTGTATAAATTTTTACCAACTTGTCGATTTTGCTGAAAAAATCCTATTTTAATTGAAATTTTGAACTGTAAAGATTAATTGCAGAAAATAACTTAAAATTATTGGGTTATCGAATTCACATGCATAACTCCACTCTACTTTCTCTTTAACTTCTCTTTGCTAAGTTTTATAGCGTTCCTTGTACTGGTCCTTCACATGTTTTGCCAAATGAATTCTTATATATCCAATATTTTGATGTTTTATCCATTGGTATTGCTTTTTTATTTCATTACCCAATTGTGTATTTCTAGTATATAAAAACACAAATGATTTCTAAATATTACTGTATCCATTGACTTTGCTAAATCTACTTCCTACAGATCTTCCTGTAGATTCCTTAGATCTTCCATGTATATGATTTTATTTTCTGTGAATAAAGGCTGTTTAACTACTTTCTTTCCAATTGTGCTGACTAGGGTCTCCAATATAATGTTTTGTCACATAGAAATGGTAAGATTGTATTTGCATATGGCATTCACAAATTCCCCAAATTTAGCATCCCACACTTCAGTTCTCCTATAGTGGTAGACATCTCTAGGCTACTGCTGTTCTTCTCATGTAACAGCTAACTACATTTGATTCTCTTACTTACATATTTTCTAAATCAATAAAGCATACAGCATGCCAGAGGCCATATATTGATTCCTTCTGGTAAATTTGCCACATTAAGCACAATGACTGTGATGGAGGCAACCACTTGCTAAGATTACATAGTACAGTGTCGTTAGCTGCAATTCATCTGAGCTTTGAAGGGGTCAAAGAGATAAATTGAAATGGGATAGAGTCTACTATATCTTCTTTCTGTTTTTGAGAACAACATTAATACCTGCAGTTCTACTCAAGGTCTTTTATTGCCTCTGATTTACTTGTTCAGCCAGGAATAGGTAATTTCAAGGCCTCTTCTATCATGGTTCTAAGTCCAGGTAATCAATGTTTAAAGTAATGCCAGCTGCTAAGTATGTCCAACACAAATATACTTATGAGTCAATAAAAACCACAGATTGGGTCTGTGTGTTTTATGGACTTGGATTAGAACTCTAGAGAGTACCTGGTCTTTATAAGATCCAACTTTAAACAGATATGGTGATTGCATTTAGGTGCCACTGATATCAGTGTTCAATAACATCCTATATGTAACAATCCAAAGGAATTCTCCTTTCCCCAAGGAGCCATTACTCTTTTAAACAGTCACAAGCCCTTTACAGAAGTACTGGGGAAATACTAACATCATATACATGTATTAATAATACCATTTCAGGATCCCTCCTCACAAGTGTCTAGACTTACCCTTTATCAATGAACCTGGGTCGAAGTGGTTCAACTTTGGAAACTGAGCAAGTGATCACAAATTTCCATAGAGACAACCAGTATCAACTCATTCTGGTTAAATAAGGCTAGTGATGCCTTGTTCTATTGTCTATCTCTCTCCATCTTGGACCACTATTGTCTTATAGCTATAGCCACAGATAGCTTTGAGTAAAGATACCATATGATAATGCTTTATTTTCTTTATTACTATTATGTGTGTCTTGCCTTTAAGTGTCGTCCCCTGTGTTCTGTTAGGCAGGGATTCTATCACGACAAGAAATACAGAAGCGTCACTCACTGTTAGTTCTGGCCCAAAGAAAATAGCCATTAACTTTCTCCAATACCTCCCTGTTGCACTGCATGTCACTTTGGTGTTCTCTGGGCCTTCTAAAGGACAGAGACTAAGAGAATTCCAGTCCCAAGTAATAAACCTCTTTTCTCAGGCCCACTACTTTGACCTCTTCCTTGCTGCTGCTGCTGCTAAGTCGCTTCAGTCGTGTCCGACTCTGTGCGACCCCATAGACAGAAGCCCACCAGGCTCCCCTGTCCCTGGGATTCTCCAGGCAAGAACACTGGAGTGGGTTGTCATTTCCTTCTCCAATGCATGAAAGTGAAAAGTGAAGTGAAGTCGCTCAGTCGTGTCCAACCCTCAGCGACCCCATGGACTGCAGCCTTCCAGGCTCCTCCGTCCATGAGATTTTCCAGGCGAGAGTACTGGAGTGGGGTGCCATTGCCTTCCCTGGACCTCTTTCTTAGAACTTTGCTAAAGCAATTCTGACATTGCCACATCATTTATTGTAAACTACTACTGCATTCAAGCTTTAAATAGTCCTTCCAGCATCATATTAAAACCAGCTCCAAGTATTCACTTAGAATGTAT
Organism: Aepyceros melampus; assembly: GCA_006408695.1. Classification (NCBI taxonomy): domain Eukaryota; kingdom Metazoa; phylum Chordata; class Mammalia; order Artiodactyla; family Bovidae; genus Aepyceros; species Aepyceros melampus. Next base: position 5,865 of record SJXQ01000100.1, on the reverse strand, counting down.
TTTATGTTACGAAATAAATGTGTTTTTATGTCACTTAAATATGCCTTCAGGTAAATAAAGCCATACTTCTCCTGCCTTATATTATGGATATATTATTCTATATAATATATATTATATATATTATCCAATACAATATTATCATATCCACTCCTAGATATATTTCTGAGTTTCTGTTAGTGTGTATTAAACTATTAGCACAATCTTGAAACTTGCCTGATATCTTACTAGTAACAGAGACTATATTTCCTTTCTTGGACTACATGAAAGTTGATAATATTTACAGATTTGAGTCAAATATTGAAGATGCAGATGACCTTAAGATGAAAAAAATAAAATATTTCAAGGCACTCACCTCAGGTAACTTATTCACATTGTCTGTGGTCAACAGAAGACACTGCTCTTAAAGTCCAGAGATATTAGGAAAGTGTGGAGGTGGAAATTCTCTGGTCAGTTTTTCCCAGTCATCTGAAACTTCAGGGCCTTGCTTTTTCACTATCACAACGCTCATGTCAGGAAATCCCCAGAAGCTCAGTGGTCTATGTATTTTGCAACTGGTCAACAGTTGCAGTTAAATCCTGAACCTGTTTTTTCAGTGTTATCTGTCCTCTAGTTGTAGGTAATAAATAGCGCAAGAAGCCTTCTTAATTGTCTAGCATGTTCTGAGCTGATAACCGGCTGAACAGAGCCCACCATTCTTCCACCTCAGGTCTTCTGGAACAACTGAAAAGCGTAAGCTGCCTTCACAAACCTTTTAAAGGGCTTGCCCTCTTCGCGTCCAAGTGTTAGAGCTACTACATACACCTGTGTGCTTCCCTCCACCTGATTCTCATTCGGCTCTCTGCAACTGAGTCTCTAAGATGTAGTGGTAAAGCAAGCGGAAAGCAAGGAGTTTTTGGCATTTCATTTACCGTTTATCACCATCAGTAAGGTTCTTATTGCCATGGGAACTATGAGGGAACCAGTGTCAGAATCCCATCTAAAGAGACTATTTTCCACTGCTACTTGGGAGAGTCAACTGCTCTGGTTTAAGTTCCTTCCTGAGAGCAAGTCCTGAAACAAGCATTTGGAAACATGTAGGAATGGGTTGGGGGTGGGGGGAATGGAGTAACAAAATGGAGAGAATGGGAAAACTGGGCAGGTAAAAAAGAAAGCCAGTTCTTGAACACTTAATGGTCACTTAATGATCTGGTTAATGTTGTGAACAAGAGCTAAATCCACTCCCAGGGAATCCTATGCTGAATGGATCTTAATTTTTCCTTCCAGATAACATTGGATATGTAACACTATCCCTCATACCTCTGGTTAAGACTCCCTTGAAGGGCACTTCATTCCCCTTAGTTCCTAATTTCTCTCATTGTAACTGAGTGACATCCTGTAGTGGAGACATCCGAGTGAGCACTTTGTGTAAGAAGCTGGCAGAGAGGTGTGACTATCTAGCCCGAATGCCTGTGCTGAAATCAGATGAGTCGAAAGAGTGTGGCAAGGAGCCCCGTGTACAGCTGTTGTAACAGCACCACACCTATATTTTCTGCAGGATGCCTGGCACTTACTATGACTTCAATCATTAGTTTTAAATGTATTAAATGAATTAGCTCAGATGGCAAAGAATCTGCCTGCAGTGCAGGATGCCCAGGTTTGATCTTTGGGTTGGGAAGCTCCCCTGGGTAAGGGAATGTCTACCCATTCTGGTATTCTTGTCTAAGAAATCCCATGGGCAGAGGAGCCTGGTGGCCTACAGACCATGGGGTTGCAAAGAGTGGGACATGACTGAGTGACTAACACTTTTACACTTTCAAATGAATAAATTAATATAGCTAAATTCTAATGAAAGCATAACTTTAAGATGTTAATCTAAATTACTAAACTACTAAATTTTTGGAAAGAAGTCCTTTATCTATTACTCTCATAAATGGGTTAAAAGCTTCTTTCTCCATCATTTCTTTAGCTGTAAAGTCTTAGCAGACAAGAGCTATCCTTATCTCATCAATGAACACTTCTCATTCTGTGTCGCACTTTCTTATGCATAGGGTATGTCTTGTGTCCTTTATTTCAACACTGTGTTTGTCAGTAAGAACAGTGACTGAATTCTGGTGTGCACTAATGTGAAACGTTCACGGTATTTTTATTCTTTTGAGACAAAGTGCCTCTGATATATCTTTTGACATTGACGTTCTAATGTAGCTCATTCATGTCAGATTTCTTTTAATCCCATCTACCTTGGCTGAAAAATCATTTGAAGAAGGTGGGTGAAGGTGGGGGAACCATTTTTATGCTTGCTCATGCTATAATTATTTCTGAAGCTGAGAAATTTAACAATGTGCTGCACTTTAAGCACTTTGTGATAGTCATCATCTTTGATCAATGTTTTAAAGCTTCACTGCTGATAGAAAGGATGAAAAGCAATTATACAGCATTACTGTTGAGCTGTTATTCAAGGTCCATCATGTTTTTCATTCTCTTGCCCCCCTCTGCTCTTAAAAAGAATATATTTCATAACACTCTGACACAAGCCATTATATTTTATCTTGAGTGGTTGCAAACCTCCTTTCTTCCAGTTACAGCCATTGATAAAACATCTATATCTTAGACTGAACTATTTATTCTAAAGAGGTGATGTTTATACTCACTGTGAACATTTTTTTTTTGCATGTGTTTGTTATTCCATTTAGATATGGCTCTAAAATATAATCAACAAGCTCTGAAGTTGTCTTGCCTTATATAAAACATTCATTGCTTGAAATAAAGAAATGCCTAAATTTTTATTGACCAACCTAGACAGCATATTAAAAAGCAGGGACATTACTTTGCCAACAAAAGTCCGTCTAGTCAAAGCTATGGTTTCTCCAGTAGTTATGTATGGATGTGAGAGTTGGACAAAAAGAAAGCTGAGTGCCGAAGAACTGACGCTTTTGAACTGTGGTGTTGGAGAAGACTCTTGAGAGTCCCTTGGACTGCAAGGAG